>JAJPUD010000061.1:159172-223195 GCA_023553655.1 Myrmecobius fasciatus
AAGGAAGGAAGGAAGGAAGGAAGGAAGGAAGGAAGGAAGGAAGGAAGGAAGGAAGGAAAGAAGGAAGGAAGGAGCAAGGAAGAAAGAAAAAGATTGGGCTGTAGGAGTTTCATCATTGCCATTTTTAGCAAAGAGGGACAACTTTCTACTTTGGCTCTGGGTGGTCCTACATTGTTCAGCTATAGTCTTTCATTTTCATCTTGCCATTGTCTCCTCTCCAAGTTCAGTCATGGGAGCAGAGCCATTCTGCCCTCCTTTCCTCCTCCCTTGTTTGTGCCTCAGACAACCTCGATCCTACTTCAGATAATCTCAGAATGCTTCCCTTAAATCCCTCTATTTCCCACTCCTGTTGAGGCATCTTGGATGCAGAGGAGGCAGTGGGGATACATAATAAGCTTTCTTGCTTCCTCGTAGCATTTTGGTTGTGATCTCTCGTGTTATTTGCAGAGTGTGGTCCCTAGACATTTGTGGCTTGCTCACTTCTCATCAGCTCCACTTTATTTTATCAGAACACATAAGGATTGCTATTTCGAACAGCAAGCATCCATCCCAGTTCCATTGTACTTTCTTAGGTAAGAGGCTACTGCTCGTCAATAAAAAGGTAGTTGACAGTACAAGACAGCATCTAATTGAACACTAAATGAGTGGTATAAACAATCAACAAGCGTTTATTAAGTTCCCACAATGTGCCAGGCACCATACAGGTGCTAAGAAATAAGTGCAAAAAGAAAAAAAAAAAGCAATCTATACTAACAAGAAGTTTACATTATTTGAAAAGAAATTATTCGTTCATTTTTCAGTTGTGTGTGACATTCATGGCCTCATTTGGGGCTAAACCTGATTCTAGGTTTAGCATTCTATTCTCAGCACCACCCAGCTGTGCCTAATAAGTATAGACTAACAAATTTTTGATTTAGTAAAAATTTATTAAGCACCTACTATGTGCCAGGCACTGGGCTTAAAAAAAAAGAAAGTTCTTGTAATGGAGGAGTCAACATAGAAATAAATATAATCAAAATGATCTATATAAAGGACAAATAGAAAATAATTAAAAGAAGTAAAGCACTGGAAATGAGAGGGATTAAGGAAGGTAGGATTTTAATTAAGATTTAAAGTAAGCAAAGACAGCCAGTTGGCATAGTAGATAGAACACTGGCCCTAGAGTCAGGAGAACCTAAATTCAAATTTGGCCTCTGATACTTATTAGCTATGTGACCCTAGGCAAATTACTTAACCCTGATTACCTAAAAAGAGAGAAAAAAAAAAAAAACTCCTTAAACCAAGGGAGGTCAGTAGTTTGAGAGGAAGAGGGAAAACATTCATAAAGGGGAGGCTTTAACCATTAAATGGAATTAGGAAAGATCCCCATAGAAGGTGAATCTTGATGGAAGTGAGAGATTCTATGAGGTGGAACTAATGCATTCCAGACATGGGAGACAAAGTAAATATAATATATATATATATATATATACATATATATATATATATATATATATATATATATTTAACAGGCCTTTTGGAGTTCAGTTTCCTCATCTATAAAGTAATTTGATTGTCTCACCTGATCTTTGAATTCTTTTTCAGATCTAACATCCTATGGTTTTATGATTAAAAATCCAGCTAGTGTATATTATTATTCCTTGTTGAAAACAGTGGCCAGTTTACATGGTAAGCATTCAATATAGGCTGATTAACTTAAAAAGAAGCAAAGCAACTTCCAGTTCTACAATAATTTTTTCATATTTAACTGAGTTGAAATTTGAGAGAATTATCCCCTTCCTTGGAAGTACCAGCCTCAAGATGATCTATATTATGTCAGGAGTCAGGAGACTAGATGATTTGTCTTTACCAGTTCTCAGGCTATATGTAAATAAGTAAGTTTCTTATCATCACCTGAATGATCCAAGTAGGTCACAATTACCTCCTGACCACCTGCTTCTACTGAAAAGGTAGATCTTTATGAAAACTTATGATAGAAACTTTATTTTCCTTTGAGCATTTCTGGGGCTCTGTGGGCCTAAGGATTTTGTGAGAGTTTTCAACGTATTCTAAAAATATTTCAATATAAAATACTAAATCTTTGCTTGGGGTCAATTGTAGCATTTTCAGAAATATAATTACTCAAAAGATAAAGACTTAAAATCATGGTGATCATTTAGATTTCCTTTTGTATTTAGTTTTTAAAATGGGTTAACAGAGATACCCTCTCCAAAGAGTTAAACAAAATGATTCTCACTTCAAAAGGCCTTGAAAAAAGAACTCTCTGACTTGCATGAACTGATGCTGAGTGAAACGAGCAGAATCAGGAGATCATCATACACAGCAACAACAGTATTACATGATGATCAATTCTGATGGACATGGCTCTCTGAAACAAAGAATTGTCTCAAACCAGTTCCAATTGTTCACTGAAGAAAACCATATACACCCAGAGAGAGGGAAATGAAATATGGACCACAACGTAACATTTTCATGATCTCTATTGACATTTGCTTGCATTGTGTTGCCTTTCTCTGATTCTTTTTTTTTCTTGTAGATAGGATTTTTCTTGCATAACTTCTCAAGCATTTCAACATTATTAACATGTAGTGGACTTCCTGCCATCTAGGGGAGGGGAGGGGACTGGGGATAAAATTTGTAATGGAAAGCTTTGTAAAGATCAGTGTTGGGGAACTACCCATACATATGTTATACAAATAAAAAGCTTTAATAAAAAAAAAAAAAAAGAACTCTCTTTAAAAGACTGACAATATTTGTTTCCTTGGTTAGTTGGTCAGTCAGTAAACATTTAAGTGCCTACCATGTACCAGGAACTATGCTAAGGCCTGGATATACAAAGAAAGGCAAAAGACAGTCTCTGTTCCTAAAAAATTCAATTTAAGAGGGAAGACAAAATGTAAACAACTATACACAAACAAGCTATATACAGGACAATAGGAAATAATCAGCAGAGGGAAAGCACTAAGATTAAAAGAGAATGGGAAGGGATTCCTGCAAAAAATGAGATTTTAGCTGGGATTTGAAACTAGGGAAACCATGAGGTGGAGATGAGGAAGGGGGAGGATTCCAGGCATAGGGGATTGTCAGAGAAAATGCTTGGAACCAGATTACTCGTCTTGTTCCTGGACCAGCAAAGAGTCCAATGTCACTGGCCTTAAAAACCAGTGTTCAGCCAGGGACAAAGCAGGACATTAGTGGTCACCTTAAGGCTAATATGAGAAAGGTATAATCATCGATTTAGAATTGGGGAGTATCTTTGAGGCTGTCTGGTCCAGGTTCAGTGAGATGAGGAAACCTGCCAGGTACTAAGTGGAAGAGGCCAGGATTTCAATCCAGTCCTCTGACTCCAAATCCAATTTTTTTTTTTCCATTGTACCATTGGCAAATCAGAGACATAATTAACATGGGACAAATAGACCTTTGATTTATGGTACAGACTGGAGGATGGTGGACTTCCTTCTTCCCTTTCCTAAGTCCCTATTTCTTCAAATTTAGGCTCTGGGGGACAAGCTGCTTCTTTCTGACAAAACTATGCATACCTACATTCTCCCTAAACTTCCAGAGATGTACCATATTGTATTCAACACCCAAATTGAATTCTAGCTTTGACTTACAGACAATATACTTATAATAATTTTTTTTGCATAATTTTGTTTAATGTTCCCAATTCTTGTTCCAAAAGGGCATATGGGAAAGTTACTGTATCAGTGAGTATGAACAAAAATCACCTAAAAATTGGAAACTTTTGTATAGAGCTGCATTTGTAATAACTCATGAATTAAAGAGATCTCATTTACACTTTATTCTCTTGAAGGAATCATCAACTAAAGTTTAGTGTATTATGTATATAAATAGTAGAACCATAGAATGTCAGAGATAAAAGATCATTCTAGCCTAACCTGAATCTTTTTATAGATTGGGTAGGAATACTAAAACTGAGGAAAGTGAAAGGACTTACCCACCTTAACAAAGAATGTTATAGCCATGACTTGGCTCTGAATATAAGATTCTTGGGCTGGGGTTTAGAAGGGGAAAATATTTTTGGGGAGGTGTCTTAAAAGAATTTGCAGGCTTAGACCATCTCCATTTCAAGAGACAAAGATTTATTAATACACTGTTAGCAGAATGCTAAATTATTGTTCTTTTTAATGGAATGCAGCCAAAGCAGTTTTTTTTTAAGCTTTTTATGTTCAAAACATATGCACGGATAATTTTTCAACACTGACCCTTGCATAGCCTTGTGTTTCAAATTTTCCCCTCCTTCCCCCACCCCCTCCCCTAGATGGCAAGCAATCCAACGTATGTTATACATGTTAAAATATATGTTAAATCCAATATGTGTAAACATATTTGTACAATTCTCTTGTTGCAAAAGAAAAATCAGATCAAAAAGGAAAGAAAATGACTAAGAAAATAAAATGCAAGCAAACAACAAAAAAAGTGAGAATGTTATATTGTGGTCCACACTCAGTTCCCACAGTTCCCTCCCTGGGTGTAGATGGCTCTCTTCATGACAAGGTCATTGGAACTGGCATCAATCATCTCATTGTTGGAAAGAGTCACGTTGGTCAGAATTGATTGTTATATAATATTGATGTTGCTGTGTACAATGATCTCCTGATTCTGCTCATTTCACTTCGGCATGCTAAATTCTGAAAGAGAAAGTAGAGGGGGACAAATTGTATTTATAAAGCTAAAAGGGGTTTTTTGTTTGTTTTGGGGTTTGTTTAGATTGCTGGTTTTGGGGTACTAATATTAAACTTACTTAGTTTCAAAGAAAGCCTTTGATTTATTAACTGACTTGTTAATGACTCAGTGTCAGCATTCTACTGATATGCTCATTTTATAGTTTTAAGATTAGTTAAAATTAGGGCTAGTCATTCCTTCCAGAGCCCTCATTTCCATTAGGAAATGCCAGCATTCCCATATAGTTAAACTAATACAGTATTCCTAAGGACAAACAATAACAACAACCTCCTAAAGCAGATGTCTTGGAATCAAAAAGTATACGCTTAATTTGATCTAAATAATACGAAGGCAACTTGTAGTTGTGGTACAATATTCCTGAGATGATAATCACATCATTCCCCCTTCAAACAGTGTTACTGAGATTAGTCACATCACTAGTTACACTGCATTCCCAGAGTGTGAGTATAAAGGGGGGAGGGGGGAGGGAGGAGGGAACAATCCCAACAACCGGTTAATGTAGTTAATTCTCATGAATTTTTTAAAAATAAAAATGTTCATATTACTTTGATATGAGCAAATAGGCCTGGTTTAGTTAGCTTTAATTAATCAAAATTTAAACTCATCATTGATACATCATTTTATTTATTTTTAAATTTTAGCATTCCTAATTCTCTCCCTCCCACCCTCACTTATTGAAAAGGCAAGCAATAAAATGCCCATTATACATGTATATTATGTAAAATACTCCAATAGTTGTGACTGAACATCATTAAGATTGACTAACCAACAGGGCCAAGTCTGAAAAAGAACCTGCTGCAAAAATTCTAAGTCAGATGGCAATCAGTTTGATTTGTAGGAATGGATAGGTCTTTAGACTGGTAGACTCATAGGGCTTTTTTACTTTGGCACGATGACCTTTATGCTGGGTGATCTGGTCTTCCTTCTGCCAAGTAAACCATAGGTCATATTTACCTGCCCTGGATAAACTCAAGAGGTAGATAAAGCTAGTTCACTAAATTGAGATCAATGCCACATGATAAAGTGAGTAATAAGTCCCTGGATTTGGGAGGCCCTAGATTTGAATTCCAGTTTTGACTACTTGCTTGAATAAGGCATTGAACCTCTAGAGTGGAGCTTAGCTTCCTGGTCTTGGAAATGAATGGGTTGGATTAGGATCATAAATTTAGCTAGAAGAACTTTCTATCTCTAAGCCCTATGATTCTACAAATTCAGTTCAATTCAGTAAATGTTAGTTAAGCACTAATTCCATATATATATATATATATATGTATATATATATACACACACACACATATATATATGCATATATGTCAGGGATGATGAAAGAAAGCACTAATTTTGTGGAACCTCTTATGAAGCTGGACATGTTCCATCAAAAATAATTATAAATTATCCAAAATGGGGTGGGGAATGAAGACATTAGTTTTGCTTTTCTTAGAAGAGTCTTTATGATCAATTATAGCTGTTTAAAAAAAGATTTTTTTTGTTATCCCTTTCTCTTCTTCCAGAAAGGATTTCTCTTCCTTCCCCTTCACCCCTCCCAAAATGGCAATTTATAGCACTAGCACACAATAGACTGGGGAAGCTCCCATAGAGATTGAAATATCCCTGGTTCCTAATCCAGCAAATACTGGATTTCTCTGATGTCCTGTGTTCCATATAAAAGTCATGGTGTTAGAAATGCAAAGACAAAATAACACAATTGTTGCCTTCTAGAAGACTGCAATATGGTGGGGAATGAAACATGTTCACAAATAATTTTAATACAAGTCAGAAAACAATGAATTCCACAGAGATGAGATCAAATGAAATTCTCCAGAAGCATTAAAGAAGGGAAGGATAAGCAAAGGTATCATGGAGGAAATGGCACCTGATCTGGGGTTTAAACTAGGGGAAAGATTTCAATAGGGAAGGCTAGAGAATCTAAAAGAATAATTTACTCCAGGCGTGGTAAAATTCATGTAAAAAAGACACAGAGTTGGGAGAGAACAGGACAACAGGAAGGTACAGTGAGTAAGTAATTCAATTTATCTAGAATGTAGAGAGTGCCGTGTGAAGTCCAACCTATGGGAAGGAAGGTTAGAAATGTATTTATTGGTTTTATAGAATTATATCATTTGTTACAGTGGAAAGTCTCAATGGCTATGTTGGTGAATTAATGTTGGTAAGTCTTTGGGTTATATTAAAGATGTAAAATTGAAGAAAAAAAAGTAAAAAAAGAGCAATAAGAAAACATTTAAGGAAATACATAGTAGAAATTTAAAAAAATAGAAGATGAAATAATCTTTTTGTTAGTAATTTATTAAATTTAATATATGCTTAAAACTGGATATAATAGAAATTTACACATTCATATGCCATCTTTTTTGTTATTGCATATATATATATATACATATATATGTTTTTGTTGGTAGTTAATGATTTTAAGTAAAGAATCTAATTTAGACCAAAGCTTTTTAAAATGGAAGGGTCAAAAAAAATTGGCATTAGTAAAAACTATAAAAAATTCAACCAAGTTTTAATTCTTTATCTAAAAATAAACAAGTACATCTGTCCCATTAGTATTTGTTTTCCTCTTTATATATAGTAAAATTATATCTATGACAAAAATTGTTTTAAAATAAATTTATGATTTATTATCAGCAAACATTTGATATGTATACCTATTTTATATACCTATATACCCAAGATTGCTTATAAGTTTTTCAGGCAAAAAAAGGTTGCCAGTAGAAAAAGCTTAAGAAGCCCTGGTCTAAACCTTAATCTCTTGTGAGTCTCTGTGCCTCTAATCTATAACTTATCCAATTCATTCACCATATAACTAAACCATTCTTTAAAGAGGGCAGCTAGGTGATGCAATGGCTAGAGTGCTGGGCCAGGAGTCAGGAAGACTCATCTTCTGGGTTCAAATCTATCTTCAAACTCAAAGCTTTAATATTCTGGGCAAATCACTCAACCCTTCTTGCCTATATTTTCTCAACTTTATTGTTAATCTTTTGATTAGACAGTGCCTTTATTTCCAGATAAATCTGTCCCCTTTTCCTACCCAATAAACCACCCTTCGTAATATAGAAAAGAAAGAGGAAAAAGCCAAACCAACCAACACATTAGCCACATCTGCCAGTATATGTGACATTTTGTAATATAATATAATTATGATACTTACACAGCTGACTGCCATCTTCAGATTTGTTGTTGACAGTAACAAGCATTCCCTTCACATAACCCGGAAGAGTGATTTGGGACTGTCTTACACTTGGATTCTGAAGAGGACTAAATTTTGCCTTATAGTTCTTAAAGAGTTACACACAGTTCAGGAAAGACATGCTTAATATGAAGCGATATGGATCTTCTAGGCTGTGGAAGCCCAAAGCTAAAGAGTCACATAATTGTTAAGGCATGAGTGGCTGATTACATCGAGGGGGTTAGAGCTTAAAGGTTTGTAACTGATCACCTTACCCTCTGAACGAGAGTTACATCTCTAGTGTTTCAGTAAAATCATAGATCAAATTCAGACATAACAATTGTTATGTCTTTCCCAAAATTACTCATCCTAGTCTGTCACTCTTTCAAAGAAGAGGAATAGCTTGTTTTTTCAATCTTTCTCTGTGGTCAAGGCAAGAAATATTTTTATTGTACACATTATGCTTCTGTTAAAAAATGTATTAATCTTTAATTCTGGCATTTAGGTCCTAGTCCTACCCCAATCTGTTTCTATCCTCATTTATTATTTCCTTCATATAGTCTATGTTCCAGTTTAACAGAACTTTGTTCCTTATTCTCATTCTGCCCTCTCCAGTTTCTCTATTTGCATATTGTAATTATGAAAAAAAAATCATTACCCCAAAATTAGTTTTCCAGTCTTTGGTCTACATTCTGAAAAGTATTAAATTCAGTAAAAGGATATAAGGAGAATTCTTGAAATAGTCTTTGTAGGGCTTAAATAACAAATGAGGATGTGGTGAGGAAAATGACCTTTTCCCCATATAGTAGAAGTATCATATTTAGAAAAGTCTACTATATTTGCAGAGTGAAAAATTAATCAGATCTAGTTTTAGTCATTCCTGACTAAAAATCCTGACAGTTATTGCCTGTTTCCAAAATAGTCATTTGAGTCATATGTGTATTAAAAGGATAGACCAGACAGTAAATAATCACTTTTTAAGCTTCTATGTGCCAGGAACTGTGGTAGGTGTTAAGGTTATGAAGAAAGACTCACAATCTAAAGGAGAAAAAAAGATTTGAACAGCTGTGTACAAACAAGCTACAAATAGAAATTGGAAATAGCATAGGACAGGTAATAGAATCAATAGATCAGGAAAGGCTTCTGCTAAAAGTTGGAATCTTAGATAGGACGTAAAGGAAGCCAGGGAGGTCTGGATACAAAATGAGGAGAGAGAAAATTTCAGGCAAAAGGACAACCAATGAAAAATGCCCATAATTGAGAGATGGAGTGTCGTTTGAGGAACGTCAAGGAGGCCAGTGTCACTGGAAAAAAGAGTATATATGTAGGAAGAGAAGGATAGAAGGTATAAGAAGACTGGAAAGGTAGAAGTGGGCCTGGTCATGAAGAAATTTGAAAACCAAGCAGGTTTTATATTTAATTCTGGAGGTGATAAGTAATCACTGGAATTTATTGAGAAAGGGAGATAACATGTTCAGATCTAAGGTGGATAGATGAATTAAAGATGAGCTGAGTAGGGAGGGACCTGAGTCAGAGACTTAACCAGCAAGCTATTTCTTTTCTTTTCCTTTGTATTTAATTGCATTTTCCTTCGATTACACGTTTGCTTAAGTTCTAAAATTTTCTTCCTCTCTCTCTTTTGTCCCCCCTCCCCAAGACAGAAAAAAAAATCTAATTTAGGTTATACATATACAATCATGTTAAACATATTTCTACATTAGTCATGTTGCAAAAGAAGAATCTGAGCAAAAGAGAAAAAACCCATGAGAAGGAAACAACAATAACAAAGTAAAAATAGTGTGCTTTGATCTGCATTCAGACTCCATAGTTCTTTCTCTAGATGTGGAGAGCATTTTCCATCAAAAGTCTTTTGGAATTGTCTTGAATCATTGTATACCAGCAGGCTATTTCAATTATCCAAGTGTGGAGTGAAAAAAGACTTCACTTGAATTGGGATAGTATTAGAGGAGAGAAAAGTTCATATGTGAGAGATATAATAAAGGCAAAATTGACAGGACTTGGCATTAAATTGAATATTTGGGGTAGGGAAGAGTTATTAGAGAAAATATGGAGTGGAGGATGACAACCTAGGTTGGGAAACTGGGTGACTAGAAGCATGGTCGTACCTTCAATAATAAGGAAGTTAGGAAGAAGGGTTTGGCAAAAATAAATAAATAAATAAAGTATTCAGTTTTGGCTATATTGAGTTCTAGATGTCTAAAAGGCAATTAGATATATAAGACTAATAGTAAGGAATGAGATTGAGGCTGGACAAATCCAAGGGTCATCTACATAGAGAGATAATTGAATCTATGGGAACTGAAAAAGTTCCCAAACAAAATATATAAAAGAACAAGAGGAGAAGGCACAGGGCAAAAGCTAAGGGGACACACACAATTAGTGGGCACAATGTGAGTAAAGATTCAGCAAAGGAGAACTGAAAAAGTTTGGTCAGACAGATAGTAAGAGGTCCGGGAGAAAGCAGTGTCCCTGAAAACCTAGGGACATTTTAAAGAAAATAGTGTCAAAGGCTGTAGAAGGAAGAGA
The DNA here is from genome assembly GCA_023553655.1 of Myrmecobius fasciatus. Classification (NCBI taxonomy): domain Eukaryota; kingdom Metazoa; phylum Chordata; class Mammalia; order Dasyuromorphia; family Myrmecobiidae; genus Myrmecobius; species Myrmecobius fasciatus. The sequence goes on from JAJPUD010000061.1 coordinate 169,614, forward strand.
ATTTAGGAAAATTGTCAAGAAGGAAGAAAATTGAAAAAAGACCATTAGATCTGGCAATTAAGAGATCGTTGGTAATATTGAGAATACAGTTCAGCATAAAAAGGGGAAGAACTAGGAGAGATCATTGTTATGAAAATGTAGACAGACAAAAAGGAGAAGAGAATGGATAGCTAGTGACTATGTATGTATTTAAATGAACATTTTTTTGAGGATGGGGAGACATGGGAAGATTTGTGGGCAGTAGAGAAGAGGCAGGGAAAGACTGACATTAAATGAGAATATGATTGGAATGATTGAGGAGAAAATCTGCTGGAAAGGAAGGAATGGAGTGGGATAAACTGTGCAGTTTAAGGGGTTTGCCATAGTAGGGAGAACCCTTGAATATAAAAATTTTCCCCCAGTTTATTGTTTCCCTTCTAATTTTGTATGCATTTGTTTTGTTTGTACAAAAACAACTTAATATAATCAAAATTATCCATTTTGCATTCCATAATGTACTCTAGTTCTTCATTGGCCACAAATTCCTTTCTTCTCCACAGATCTGAGAGGTAAACTATTTTTGTACTTCTTCTTTGCTTATAGTATCATTTTTTATGTCTAAATCATGAACCCATTTTTACCTTATCTTGGTATGGGATATTTAGGTGTGGGTCATTGCCTAGTTTCTACCATATTAATTTCCAATTTTTCCCAGCAATTTTTGTCAAATAATGAGTTCTTATCCCAGAAGCTGGGATCTTTGTGAAAGACTAGATTACTATAGTCATTGACTATTGTTTGTTGTGAACCTAACTTATTCTACTAATCAACTGCTCCATTTCTCAACTAGTACCAAATTAATTCTCCTAAAATTCTTGATCTTTTGTTCTTCAAGATGAACTTTGTTATTAGTTTTTCTAGTTCTATAAAATAATTTCTTTAGAGTTTGATTGGCATGGCTCTGAATAAATAGATTAATTTAGGTAGTATTGTCATTTTTATTATATTTGCTCAGCATACCCATGAGCACTTGATATTTTTCCAATTGATTAGATCTGACTTCATTTGTGTGGAAAGTGTTTTATAATTATGTTCATATAGTTCTTGCCTTAGCAGGTGGATTCTCAAATATTTTATATTACCTATTGTTATTTTAAATGAAATTCTTCTTTGTTTCTCTTTTTGCCGGACTTTGTTGGTAACATAAAAATGCTGATGATTTGTGTGGATTATTTTGTATGCTGCAGCTTTGCTAAAGTTGTGAATTGTTTCTAATAGGTTTTTTTAGTTGATTTCCTAGGATTTTCTAAATATACCATCATATCATCTGCAAAGAGTGATAATTTGGCTTCCTCATTATCTACCTTAAATCCTTCAATTTTTTTCTTCTTTTATTGCTAAAACTAACATTTCTAATACAATATTTAATAGTAATGGTATAACTATACACCTGTCAGATAAGCTAAAATGACAGGAAAGGATAATGACAGGTGTTGGAGGGAATGTGGGAAGGCTGGGACACTGATGCATTGTTGGTGGAACTGTGAACGGATCCAACCATTCTGGAGAGCAATTTGGAACTATGCTCAAAAAGTTATCAAACTGTGCATACCCTTTGACCCAGCAGTGTTTCTATTGGGCTTATATCCCAAAGAAATCATAGAAGAAGGAAAGGGCCCCACATGTGCAAGAATATTTGTGGCAACTCTTTTTGTAGTGGCTAGAAACTGGAAACTGAGTGGATGCTCATCAATTGGAGAGTGGCTGAATAAATTATGGTATATGAATGTTATGGAATATTATTGTTCGGTAAGAAACGACCAGCAGGATGATTTCAGAGAGGCCTGGAGAGACTTGCACGAACTGATGCTGAGTGAAATGAGCAGAACCAGGAGATCATTATACATAGCAACAACAATACTCTATGATGATCAATTCTGATGGACATGGCTCTCTTCAACAATGAAATGCTTCAAACCAGTTCCAATTGCTCAGTGAAGAAAGCCATATAAACCCAGAGAGAGGGATGTGAAATGTGGACCACAACATAACATTTTTATGCTCTCTATTGATGTTTGCTTGTATTGTATTTCCTTTATCTGATTATTCTTTCTTGTAGATACGATTTCTCCTGCCCAAAAATGATGTGTGAAAATAAGTATACATATATTCGATTTGCCAATTATTTTAACATAATTAACATGTAGTGGATATCCTGCCATCTAGGGGAGGGGTGGGGAGTAAGGGGGGAAATTTTGTAACAGAAAGCTTTGTAAGGGTTAATGTTGAAGCATTACCCATACATATGTTTTGCAAATAAAAAGTATTAATAAAAATAATAAAAATAAAAATAAAAAAATAGTAATGGTGATAATAGGCACCTTGTTTCAAACCTGATTTTATTGGGAATGGTTCTAATTTATCCCCATTACATATAATGCTTGCTGATGGTTTTAAATGATACCATTGGTATCTCAAATCATGCAATATTTGAGGAGAGATTAAAAAAATACTTTTAAAAGTCACTGTGGGGGGATAGAATACATACAATGCTATTTCAACATTCTCAATCATCCTATATAATTTTAAGAAGGTAGAATTAAACTTTATATAATCAACTTCATCTTCAGATAATTGATAAGAACAGTTAACTAGTATGATAATCAAATGCAAAGACATTATACATAGATTTCAATAATAAACTGAATAATGAAGAGATTACTGATATTACAATCATATTTACTGTAACTACAAACAATAAACATAGTTATTAGTATCTATTAAAAATTGAAACTATTATTTAGTGTAGTAGCTGGGTTTTTTTTTAAATAATCATAAGCATTAATCCTGTATTAATATGACAATATCCATGGCAAGGAGCAATTGGGGAAAGGATAAATATATATTTAGGTATTATTGCCATAGAATAATCTTAAGATTAAGAGCTTTCCTTATGTAAGGGTTATTGTTGAAGAATTACCCACACATATGTTATGCAAATAAAATAAAAATTAAAAAAAAAAAAAAGATTAAGAGCTTTCCTGAATGAAATTTAGATTATCTAGTATCTCTTCACTTTACAGATGAAACAACTAAAACCCAAAGGAACAAAGTGACTTACATACCAAAAGGAATCATAGCTAATAAGTAGTGGAAATGGCAGTTGAACCCAGTTCCTCTGAATATGAACCTAATGTTTTTTCCACTAGTCTGTGTTTTAGATGTACATACAGAGAATGTATAGCAATATGGAAAAGTTTATAAATAAAATGTGGCACAAAACACAGAAGGCTCAGAACATGTACATTGAGTAAAACTGTATTAAAATAAACCCCTAGTAGTATCCAGATGTAAAAGAGATGCTCATGGCATAGAGAGCAAAAAAAATTACTGTTTGACTAAAGTTTATAAATACATAATATATCTGTGTGTATTTTGTTTTTATTTTCATCAAAATGTAGTATATATTTTGTTTTGACTTGGGATTTTATTCCTCATTCTGTTTATTTATTTGTCAATTATAATTAAGTTTATAATAGAAAAACAGGCTGATAATAGAAAAAGTATTAAAAAGTTCCTAATTCATATTCACAGAAATGTTCTACCCCTCAATTTCACGGCCAAACACTGGCTATTCCTGGAATAGTTTGAGGGGCAGCATGCTAGTAGGAACGTGACCCAGTTGCAGTTCCATGAAGTGGTTCATTTAAATTCCAACTTCCTTTGCAAGGGGAGGCCTTGTAGAATAAATACCCATGAAAATTATCCTAAGAAAACCAAATCTAATGCTTTCCCCGTTGAATCCTGCTGTGGACTGTGTGGAGATGAGCTACACTCCTACTTATGGATACATTGACTATGTCTTTGATAACTCCTGCTAGCTAATCCATTTGGCTGATCATTAGGTCTTAGCATTTCAGTGTGTTCCGTGTTTCCCTGTTAAATTCTAACATATACTTTTCCTTGGAATACAATTGCTTAATTTATAACTTGTTTTCCAGTGAAAGATAAAAATCAAGAATGGAAACATGCTTAGGTAAATACTCAGAGGTAAGGCAACTTCATCACACAGAGGAAGACATTTTACGTTATATCAAATTGTCAATCTGCTCTCAATAGTATTGTTAGAATCTTCAAGACTACCCCTCTTTTTCTTTTCACTGTTAGGAGATACACTGTTTTCCAGAACTAAGGAACTGCAAATAAATTGTACCCTGAGTTTAGCATAACAACAATCCTTTTTGCTCACCTTCTAGATGAACACTGTTCCAGCTAAATCATAGAATTGGCTCAAGCCAGCCCTAGATGGTCCCTGAGTTTGCATAAGCACTCACAGGAACTATGTTCTGGTCAAGAAACCCTGCTATGAATAGACTTGTTTTTCCCACTTGGCACTTGCCTCACTGTTGCTTTTACCTCTCACTGCCAGGCTCTTTTCTAGCCTCATTGCCTTGGGCACATATTGCTAATTTCCCTCCTCCAGTGGAATAAAGAAAGCATTTTGCCTTAACCTCTGTGGTTTTATTTTATTTTATTTTTCAGAATTAACAGTTGATTTAACCTGTGACTCTTTGGTCATTTATTTTCAGAATTTGACAGCATATATCATTATCAAAATCAACAGCAAGCAGTTAGTGCCTTTTATGTGCCGGGCACTCTGCTAAATGCTGGGGATAAAAAGAAAGGCAAAAACCAGCTCCCACTCTCTAGAAGGGGAATCACAATCTAATGTAGGAGAAAATATAGAGATGGCTGTATATAAATAAGGCATATATAGGATGAAGTGGAGATAAAATGGGAAGTTACCAATATTAAGGCATACTAGGAAAGGCTTCTTGCATAAATATTATTTAAGCCAAGATTTGAAGGAAGTTAAGGAGGATAGGAGGAGATGAAGAGGGAGGGAAGAGTTCTGGGCATGAGGGACAGCCAGGGAAAATGTGAGTCATGTTATCTAACTTTCAGAGAACTAACTTGAACCATGTAGTTTGACTAGATCATCTTTACTGATTTTTGTTAAAATATCCTAAAAATAGAAAATACAATTGTTAGGCTTTTATCAGACATAAATCTTATCCAGGCCAGTCTCTTTAAATTTGTCTTTCCACTCCAATATAAGTCTATGCCATTAAGAAACTTCTGAAGCAATTTGGCTCCCTAATTTATTTGCTGATGAATGAGACATTATATCAGATTTAAACTTGAGAGGAAATGGAAATCAAACATCTTTTTCTTTAGAGACTTTTCCTTATTTTTAGGGTCAAACGATCACCACAGAACAGATTGGACAAATTTCTTTAGACCAATAATCACACTTTCCTCAGTTGGCAGCAGGCCAACTGATATCTCCTCATCTCTGAAATGTAGGAAAGGTACAATTTATCCCATAGACCACTAGGAAAGAGCCCAATTGCTTTCTGGGTTAATTTAGACTAACAATGTCCAGTCAATCAATAAAAATTTATTAAGTATATAGTATATGCCAGACTTCTGAAGATAGAGTCATTGCCCTGGAGGAGCTTACAATTAAATGGGGAAGTTAACATACAAACAAATGTATACAAGGCAAGCTATATACAGAATAAAAAGGAAACAGCATAATTGGAATTATGAGGGGTTGTTTTGTGGAATTTTATTTGGGATTTAAGAAGGAGGAAAGTGAGTAGTCAGAGCAGAGGAGGAAGAGCATTATAGACACCTTGAAAAAGAGCCTAGAGCAGCCTAGTGCCACTGGATTAAAGAGTGGGGGGTTGGGAAGAGACAGAAAGTAGGGTAAAAGAAGACTGGAAAACTAGAAGGAAACTAGGTAATGAAGGATTTTGAATGCCAGAACATTTTGTATTTGTTCCTGGAGGCAATAGGAAGCCACTGGAGTTTGTTGAGTAGTGGGATGACATGATGTTTGACTTCCATTTCCCCTCAAGTTTAAATCTGACAAAATGCCTCATTCAATCAGCAAATAAGTTAGGGAACCAATTTGCCACAGGTGTTTCTTAATGGCATAGACTCTTACTGAAGGGAGTGGAAAGACAAATTTAAAGAGACAGGAAAATCACTTTAGTGGCTAAATGAAAGATGGATTGGAATGGGAAGTTGAAGTTGGCAGAACTATCATCCAGCTACTTCAATATTCCATGTATAAAATGATGCACTAGAGTGGTGACGTTGTCAGAACTGAGAAAGTGGGATATTTGAGAGATGTTGCAAATGTGACACATTGGCTGTGAAGGGTACGGATAGTGAGGAATCTAAGATGACTGCTGGACTGTGAGCCTGAGGGACTGGGAGGATAGAATTGTTTTCTACAGTAATAGGTAAATTAGGAAGGAGAGAAGCTGTAGAAATAAAGATTGTTTGGGGTACATTGAGTTCCAGATGTCTACTGGATACTGAAATATCTGAAACACAATTGGAGATGCAAAAATAAAGATCAGCAGAGAGATTGAAGCCAGAAGCATTGGAGAACATGAACATGTAAATGGTAATGCAATCCATGGGAGAAAATAGGATCACAATAGAGGGAAAAGTGAAGGGGGGGCTCAGGAGAGAACTCTGAGGGACACCTACAATTACAAGGCATTAGTTGGAGGAGAGTTCAACAAAGATGAGAGAGAGAGAGAGAGAGAGAGAGATCAGACAGGTAGGAAGAAAGTCAGAAGACAATAGTAACTCAAAAAAAAAAACTGGAGAGAAAAGAGTATCAAGGAGGAAAAAGTGATCAGTAGTGTCAAAGACTGCAGAGAGGTCAAGGAGAATGAGGATAGAGAACTTTGGAAAGAACAAGATTCCAAGTCTAAGCTTAGTCAAAGAACTAGTTTTCTTTCATTTGGGCTGTTAAGTAAAATTCTGAATATCCAAAAATGAATTTATTGGAGTAGAGTTAGGAAATGCTTGAAAAATTAGTACCTCAGAATCAATGCCCAAACCCATTTTTTCTGGGCACATTAATGTGTACTCACTATACATTTCACACCACAGGAGGTGCTGTGGGGGTGACAAAAGAAAAAATTGAGAGTACCTGGCTACAAAAAGCTTTCAATTTAGTTAACTTAATTTTATTAAGTTAGGTGAGCTTATGTGCATGTGCTCAAGAATCTGATTCCTTGACATATATACATGTGTGGGATATTCAGGCCCTCATCTTAACAATCAATACTTCAGAGGCATCTCAAGGTATAGAACAAAGGCTTTATTCAGGAACTCATGAGTACCATGCGGTCCTACAATGGATCAAATAAATAATCCAAAATCAGGAGAGCCGCCAGTCTGGTATATCCCTGGGAACTTTATACAGTCCAGAACAAAGAAAATCCCAAGCCCACCCCTTTTTTCCTTTCCATACATTCTAATTGGTTATATATGCTTTACTTTCCTTATTTAGGGATTGGAATATTGACAATTTATAAATCAGACTACTTTCTACTTTCCCTTCCATCCAGGAAACCGGAACTTAGGCCTTCTGGCTTTGTCTAATTTAGTCTATAGTTCTGAGAGATCTTCACTCCAATTGTCACACTCATAAATACATACACGTATATCCCTTGTCTCACATACACACAGTGGGAAAAAGCATTGTATCTAAAGTTGAAGGAATTGAGTTTAAATCCTGACTATTTAGTGACCTCTCTAAAGACCCTCAGTTTAATAAAATCCAAAACAGTTTAATCCAGTTTAAACCAATTTAACCTAGATCAAATAAATTTAAATCAATTTAATATAGTTCAAAAAAGTTTCATTCAGTGGAAATCAATTCAACTAAATTTAATCCAGTGCAAAGCAGTTTAATCTAGTGAAAAGTTGTGTAGCCCAATTCAAACCAGTTTAATCCAGTAAAAATAACTTCAAATAAATTTAATCCAGGGCAAGCCAGTCTGAACAAATTCAATCCAGTTTAAACTAATTCAAAAGAGTAAAAACCAGTGTAAAACAATATAAACTAGTTCAAAGCAGGATTAACCAGTTAAAACAGCAATGCAAACCAGTTCAAATCAGCTAATACTAGTTTGAACTGGATTAAAATAGTTTTCAAAACATTGTGGATGAAGCTCAAGGCTCTATAGACCTCAACCAAGTGCCAACAATCAATCAGGGTACAGCCAAGATATTCCAGGAAGAAAGTAGGTGTGAATATGGGCTAGTTCCTACTGCTTTATTCCAAACAGTGCACAGTGTATTCTTTTTCCCCAATCTTACAATATCCTCATTCTACTATAGTGCCATTTTCTCTTTGCTCACCACAACCATCCTCTCCTGTCCAGAAGATATATAACAGTCTTATGTCTCTGTGTGGAAATTCCCCAGTCATCAGGGCTATGGTATTAGCTATTGTGTTTACAAAATTATGAAATAAGCCATAATTGAGGATGTAATTTAAAAAGTAAAAATTCCACCAAAATAGAAAAGGTTTGGCTTATAAAGAAAATAGAATGTGACTATGAAATTGAATTTCATGTCAATCAATAAGCATTTATTAAGTGCTTCTTTATTATGCAATGAGGATACAAAGTCAAATTGTCTTTGATCTCAAGAATCTTACAGTCTAATGGGGGAGACAATTTAGAATAATTTCTAAATATTAAAGAAAGACAATGAGATTAATCACAATTAATACTTGTAAGAGTCAGAGTTGTATGATAGATGTAGAATTGGCCTTAGAACTGGGATAACCTGGGTTCAGATGTTGCCTCTGATAAATACTGGCTGTACTGGCTGTGTGATCCTGAGCAAAACATTTATTTAACTTCTTACTACTCTAGGCAGCTATCCAAGAATACAGATTGTAGAGATGTTACCAAACTGCATAGGTAGGAGGGAGTTTCTTCATTTAGAAACCCCCTAGGTCTAGTCCCTTTCCCTCTCCTAAAAGGATCAAAGATTTTTGTTTGTTTTGGTTTTTGTTTTTCCAAATCCTTTGGCAATTTAAAATTACAGATGACCCATTAGTCATCATTGAATTAGACCTTTAGCAAAGTCTAATCCAATCTTCTTCTTCAGTGTTTTAAATTATCAATATTCAAATAGGTTAAAATTTTCTGATTTGAGTTTGAATCAAAAGTCTTCTATCTGAAGAATGTTTTATAGATAAGACAGGGAAAAAAAATTCTTAATTTCCTTTGATTTGTTCTTTCCTCTACCTTTGACCTTTACCATCCCCTTTCCATGCTGATCTACTGCATGTACTTTAACCCTTCAGAACATGAATTTTTTTTTTTTAATTATATGAGTTGGGGCAACTAGGTAGCACAGTGGATAGAGCACCAGCCCTGAAGTCAGGAGGACCTGAGTTCAAATCTGGTCTCAAACACTTAACATTTCCTGGCTGTGTGACCCTGGGCAAGTCACTTAACCCCAACTGCCCCAGCAAAAAAAGCAACAAAAAAAAAAAAAATTATATGAGTTAGCCATGGTAGACCTGACACATGCTTCAAGGAGAAAGGTGTGATTTTTGAGAATAGTCTTTATGACCCTAATTCAATTAAAAAATATATATTTGACAGCAATGGCTCCTTTGGGTATGAATTTGGTGGAACAAAGATTTATTCTCTTGCCCATGTGACTATGTATCTGTATTATTGACAAGTCCATGGCCCTGATCCTCTGCTACTACTGACTCTCCTCATGACCTGAGAAAAATCCCCATCTAGTGATGGGGAAAGAGGAAGGAGTCATCAAGTTTGGTGGGAGGTAACTTCCTTCTTTTTTTCATATTCTCCTATCTTCATGGCTTACCTTGCTTCATAAATGAAAGATTCCCTTTTGAGAGTTTATTTTTCCCTACTCAGAGAATCAATCTAGGTAAATTAGACTCTCTGTTCTTCATAACTAATCAGGAAGATTTTTTTAAAGTAAGTCCATATTGAATATTATTGTTCTGTAAGAAATGACCAGCAGGATGACTTCAGAGAGGCCTGGAGAGACTTGCATGAACTGATGCTGAGTGAAACGAGCAGAACCAGGAGATCATTATACACGGCAACAACAATACTCTATGACTATCAATTCTGATGGACATGGCTCTCTTCAACAATGAAATGCTTCAAACCAGTTCCAATTGTTCAGTGAAGAAAGCCATATACACCCAGAGAGAGGGATGTGAAATGTGGACCACAACATAACATTTTCAAGCTCTCTATTGATGTTTGCTTGCATTGTGTCTCCTTTCTCTGATTTTTCTTTCTTGTAGATATGATTTTTCCTGCACAAAAATGTGTGGAAATAAGTATACATATATTCGATTTCTTAAGTATTTTAACAATTAACATGTAGTGCATATCCTGCCATCTAGGGGAGGGGTGGGGACTAGGGGGGGAAATTTGTAACAGAAAGCTTTGTAAGGGTTAATGTTGAAGAATTACCCATACATATGTTTTGCAAATAAAAAGTATTAATAAAAAAAGCAATGTAAATGGATACAACAATAAAAGATAATAACATTCAAACCAAAAAAAAAAAAAAAGTAAGTCCATATTGAGATAAGGAGTGAAAAACTATACCAAATGCCTTTGGTCTCAGGTCCTAAAGGCCTTATGACAATCAGGGTTTTTACCCAGTAGTCCCCACCCCTAAGTGTGGTAGAACTGGTAGAACTGAACATCCACATAATAATTTCTAAATTTGTAACATATTTTGTGGAACTTACATTCCAAGATCTAAGAAATTTTCAAACTTTAATTTAGTAGAGGACTTGAGACCAAAGGCATCTGCTGGAGTTTCTCACCAATTGGGCTTAACATAGATTCATTTTTTTTTTAACCTTTCGATAAATTGCAAAGAAAATCTTTAGAGGTTAATTTACTTTGATTCTCTAGTGAAATGGACACTGTGGGTAAAATGGATGCTGCCCCTGAAACTGCCCTGCTTGGGCACTCATGAGACTGTGAGAAAGTTACCTCTGCTTGAACTCTGTCTGAAGAACTGTGCCGCCAGTTCTTTACTCCCCAATGCAGGTGATGTCTCCTGTTCCAAGGCGCTGGCCCACAAGGCCTCCAGATGTACTAGCTTATCTGTTATCTATAGCCAAAGACCTTGACTACTTAACAAATATAGAACTTAAAGAAAAGCCGCCTCCCTGTTACACTGCCTGGGAAAGGAATTTTTAATGTGATAAAAGTTTCTAAACATTCTTGTGATCTTCTCTCATAAATACATGTCCCTAAAACTCCTCAGGACTGACCCCCTACTCTTTCACTGGTGGGGTTCGGTCAATGGCCAGCTAATAAACGCTCTTAAAATCCAGTTATTTTGGCTGTCCTGTATTTTCTCTCGCCTGGGCATTTCACTATGAGTAAAGGAAAGCAAACTGCAGTCATCCATTAAAAGGAAATCTTCCAGGTGGAAAGGAAGGTAAGCTGTGAAGATAAATGGATGTATCAAAGTTCGAATAGTTCTCACAAAACTTGATGACTCCTTTTTCTTCTCTATTGCTGGAATCTGTAATTTTAGGTTCTGCTGTGGACATAAGGGATAAAAATATGAGCAAGGGAAAACGAGCAGGCTGCAAAAACTAATCAGCAAAAACTCCAAAAAAGAACCCATAGTACAGAATGTCATTTTATGATAGGAAGAGGAGCTGGACTGGTCAGTTGGCAAGAGAAAGGGATGACTGACATCCAGATTACATCTAGACACTACTTTAGGAGAAAGTGAGTAAAGTTTTAAACTTGTTTGGAGAATAACATTAAGAAAAGGTATGATAGGAAGAGAAGATGAGCTGGTGAATGAAGATGGACAGCCAGAGTGATCCACTGGTGTACTAGTAACGTTGGGAGAAAATGAGAAAGGCCTTCAACATGTTGGGTGGATCCTCTATGGTGAATTTTTGAGAGAGCTTAAGCTAAAGTTATACAAGATAGATGGATGAGTGATTTATATTCTTGGAGGGAACTCTTGAATTGATGAGACCAGAAACCCATTTGAATATTTTGTTAAGTGCATACTTGTGAGTTCCATCCTGGCAACTAACTTAAGCCTAGAGGAGAAGTGGAAAGACTGAGCCTTTGTCCACTCCATCTGCCCAGAACAAGAGACGGTTTTTCCAACCCTAAATTAGCTTCCCCAGAAATTGTTGTTTGCCCATCTGTTCTGTAGGAGATTGCATCGATTGTGAATCTGGGGTGTGTGTGTGTGTGTGTGTGTGTGTGATTACATTGTTTGTTGTTCTATGTGAGTTATCTTGCTTCCTTGTTGTAATGAAATATTTTAATATTTGACCTGTGGTATCCATGTGGCATGTGAATAAAAAGTAAAGATTGGGTTGGAAGAGGAACTTAAATTATATTCACATACTTAAGATTACCTAGAACACTCTGTGGGCTCAGATGTTGTTATTTACATTGCTGCATCTACGATTAGTCAGATGGTAGCACTTACTCTGAATTCCACTGAAGAGTCACTCTGCAAACACTCTTCTTTATTATTCTAGTCAAAGGCTTTTTATCTACCTCTTTAAACCTGATATGTACCTCCTAGGTACATTTTATCCAGGTACCAGACCCATGATATTCTGATATCTTGAAGCTTTTCCCAATTAATTATATTTAGACATTAGAGGCTGTAGCCAATGAGATCAGACAGAAGTCATCCATTATGGGAATGATGACAATCAAATAAACTAAACAAGGAATAAAATCTCATATAAATGCATAAATCTTTGAACTTTAAAAATTTACTCAATGGAAAAGAGCAATAAGGTTTTTTTTGTGTTCCCATTTGATCTCTTTTTTTCTAAATTTTTCTAAATTTCTAAAATCTAAATTAAAAAATTTAGATTTTAGGAATTTAGAAAAATTTAGAAAAGCTAAAAAGCTTTCTAAATTCTTTGTTATTTTTTCATGTCACAATAATATCCTTTTTTTCCCTCCTACTGCATTTTATTTAGCCATTCTGCAACCAATAGGTAAATAGTTTAGTTTCAGTTTTTCATGACCACAAATAAAACAGTTATAAATTTTGAATGTACAGCTCTTTTTTTTGGTTTCAGCATAATTCTTGGGTAATAGTGCGGGAGCACTGGGGCAAAGGGTATGATCAATTTTGCAACTTTTACTGTATGTTGCAAAATTGCTCTTAATAAAGATTGCACCCATATGCAACTCCACCATCAATAAAATAGCATGCTTGCTTCATCACTTCTCTTTCTTTGCCCAATAATTTTATTGTCCTTAATTATGTTTGGTTATTTGATGTGTATAAGATAGCATCTTAAATATGTCTTATTTTGTATTTCTTTGTTTAGTAAAGAGCCTGAACAATTGTTGAATAATCATTACCAACGAACAGTTTATGTTTATGTTAAAAATACTTTCTATCATTTTATCAATTATCTAGCACTTAGAACAATGCCTTGCACATAGTAAGCTTAGTAAATGTTTATTGATTGAGATGGGTATTACTTTTACAAATCTGTTGATTTGCTATAGGTTCTAAGTGTCACACTTTTTTCAGATATAGCCATTTCAAAGATTTGTTTCTCAATTTCTTTTTCTTATTCTGAATTCATTGCTTTTGTCCTATTAACTTCCCCCCTTTTTTTGTATGACCAAGTCCATCTATTTTGCCTCCAATTATTTTTTTCTTTTGTCAAATGGATAATAGCATTCTTTGCTTTTTTATTCCAATTTGCCAATTTTAGGAGTCAAAATTATATAAAGGGTCTTAATCTTTAACTGAAAAGTTTTGAATTTTTAATAGCTTAAAACTGCCCTAGAACTTTTGAAATATCTAGTATAAAGGAATGATAAGACAAGAAGGGAGATATTTTTGGAGGTTTGTGTGTGTGCATGTGTGTGTGTGTGTGTGTGTGTGTACATGTAAATAGGGGACATGAAATTAAACATAAAAGTATATAGATAGATTGCAAGACTAGTAAATGGCTATGTATTACTATAAGCTTGCAACTGTACCATAAACTCCAAAAAATTAGGAAATTTTATCATGTATGCATTTCAAACTTTTAAAAAATTCTACCAATGCTTATAAAGTTTTAATGTGTGACTAGAAAAAGAGATAGGGTCAGTCATGTAGTAAGAGAAAGGGACAAACAATGTACAGACTAATTTTTACCCTGATATTCATGAAATATTAAAATAACCAGAAGAAGACTTCTACCATCTTTAGTAGATCCTTTTTGGAGGATTGATGGAAACACATTAACAAAACTGCCACTGGATGAGGCACAAAAGGGTTGCCATCTATATCAGTGGGGAGAATATTCATATTGATGAGATCAGGCAGTCAGTCAATAAACATTTATTTCCTACCTACTACCTACTAGACAGTCACTATCCTAAAGACTGGAGAATATAAGAAAAAGCAAGAGATAGTCCCTGCCCTCAAGTTGCTTACAGTCTAATGATCACAGATCTATGGATATGCTAAAGTATTGAAAGATTAGAAAAATGATAATGAATTTAATTTCGGTGATGACTGAAGCCCAGAGCTGACTGGTTAAACCCAGCCCTTAGCCTGATCAGAATTAAAGACTCAGTGCCAAAGATGAGTTACTAAGTTATTCACGTGATCTATCATAAGACCCACAGACCTTGAATACTATTTAAGTGGATACAAAATTTAAATGGGAAATGATTCAAAAGATTAACAAGCTTGTTCCACATACAATGGAGAGTTGTGTAAGAGTAAAATGACCTAAGCTAACTTTTAACACATGACAGGGGATGTTGCTCAAGGAGATGAAATGTATTATCAATTCTTACAGTAAGTAGGTCAAGCCAAACAGTGGTCTGACTTTTTATGTTTGCCTCAAACAGACAAATGGCATTTACCTTTCCATAACAGCAATGAAAATCTTAGCCAAAGCTCTATGCTCATTGGACTCCACTTTTCACAATGGTTCCCAATGCCATTCAGAAGATATTGGAGGTCACTAACTCCCTCCAGGAAGCAAAAGTGGCTTTAGCTTCTGTGATGTTAACAGTTAGGAACTGATATCCTTAAAAAGTTAAAGAATAAGATCCTGCCACAGGTTTAACTAAGAACCTGTCTGTGATACTGAAAATCTAGTGAGGAGTAAGACTCTAGCCAGGTAAAGAAATTTGGACAAAGTTCTTCAGCAGAATATAAGGAGATGATGGGCACCCGAAAAAATGAGGGAGCCGGAAGAGGTGATACATGAACAACAACCAAAGCATTTCAGCATCAGTTTCCTCAAAGTCCCAGACCCTACACTCTGAGACCATGGATGGGGCTGACTGATTGCTGCTGTTTTCCTTTTTAGAAGTGATACTTGCCTGTTCTTTGCCACTTCCTCCTAGTGAAAGAGCTGATGAAAAATCTAAAACATTCTGTTTTTTTTTCTATTTACATTAGTTTCTTATTTGTATTGAATACTTGTTTAAGATGGAAACCAATAGTTTTTTATTTCTGTTTTGTTTTTGTGAATACAGCACTTTATTCATTTTTAGTTGTCATTTTCTATTTACATGGTTGTAGACATTATGCATATTTCACAATGTCTGTTTCATTGAGAAGTAGTATAATAGGGGCAGCTAGGTGGCACAGTAGATAGAGCACTAGCCCTGAAGTCAGGAGGACCTGAGTTCAAATCTAGTCTCAGACACTTAACACTCCCTAGCTGTGTGACCCTGGGCAAGTCACTTAACCCCAAATGCCTCAGCAGAGAGAGAGAGAGAGAGAGAGAGAGAGACAGAGACAGAGACAGACAGAGAGACAGAGAGAGAGACACAGAGACAGAAAAAGACACAGAGAAACAGAGACAGAGACAAAAAGACAGGGAGACAGAGAGAGAGAGAGAGAGGGAGACAGAGAGAGAGAGACAGAGACACAGAGAGAGAGGCAGGGAGACAGAGAGAGCGAGAGAGAGAAAGTAGTATAGTATACTTTACAGAAAGTTGGTGTTTAAGCCAAAAAAGCCCATCTTTGACATATAGATATGGTGGTGTGAACCTGGGAACAAAATTTAATCTCTGAATGATCTGGGAATTCTCTCAAGTGGGAGTTTCTGGGTTTTATTAGGAACTACCATTCTTACAGTCACCTAAATACAATCCCAGAGTCATCCCTGATTCCTTCCCCTCTCTCCTCCTCCCTCTCCCCCACTACATTCATTTGGTTGCCAAAACTTGTTGATTCTATTAGACAGAACTCTGATAAAGGTATAATATCTAAATTATATGAAAAACTAACACAAATATGTAAGAATTTGAGCCATTCCCCCAATAGATAGCCAAAGAATGTAAACTGACAGTTTTCATGTAAAAAAAAAACCCACCCAACTTTTAACATAACATCAATAGAGAAATATCAAATTTTTGAAACTCTGAAATTTCACATCTCTCCCATCAAAATGACAAACATTATAATAAAAGAGAAAAATAGACATTATTGGAAGCATTATGAAAGAATAGGCATACTGATGCAACTATGATGAAACTATATCTCAAAAGTCATCAAACTGTATGTACACTTTGAATTAGCATTTACTATTAGAGATATCCTGAAGAAAAGTAGGATAGCTTCCACTTAAGGGGAAATAAAGACTGGTAAGTAAGTGGGTAATGATAAATATGTTAAAAATAGAATCAACAAAATATTTCTTTAAAAATTCATGGAGAAAAACAAAAAAGTTTAGAAAAGGACACAAACAAATAGGACAGTTTTTTTTTTACTACCCTGTTAATTATACACACACGCATACATATGCATGCATACGTGTATGAATATATACAACAGCATTTATATATGTCTGTAGAGACAAATATATTTTTAAATAAACAAACTGTAAGTGATAGAAGTTCACGGTTACTTACACTGTTTCCTATTCTTTTTGTTTATTAAAATGTTTTTGTTTGAACTCTGAAGGACTACTTCATACCTCTCAGATTGGCTAAGATAACAGGAAAAGGTAATGATAATTGTTGGAGGGGATGTGAGAAAACTGGGACACATACATTTTTGGTGGAATTGTGAACTGATCCAGTCATTCTGGAGAACAATTTGGAATTATGCCCAAAGAAAGATAAACTGATGCATACCCTTTGATCCAGCAGTCTCACTACTGGGTTCATATCCCAAAGGGATAATAAAAGAGGCTTCTTAATTCTATTAGATAGACCTCTGATAAAGGTCCAATCCTACATTATATGAAGAAGCAATGCAAATATTGTAAAAATATGTGCAAAATGTTTGTAGTAGTTCTTTTTGTAGTGACAAGGAACTGGAATTGAGTGGATGCCCATCAGTTGGGGAATGACTGAATAAATTATAGTATATGAAAGTAATGAAATGTTATCATTCTATAAGAAATGATAAACAGGTTGTTTTCAGAAAAGCCTGGAAAAGCCTACATGATATTGAGAGAAGTGAGCAGAACCAGGAGAACATTGTACATAGGAATATGTACAAGATTATGTGACAATCAACCATGTTGGATTTGGCTCTTCTCAATAATGCAGTGATTCAAAGCAATTCCAATGGATTTGGGATGGAAAATGCCAATCAAATTCAGAGAGAGAATTATGGAGACAATGTGAATTGAAGCATAGTATTTTTACATTTTTGTTTGTTTTCTTGCTTGTAGTTTTTTCCCTTTTTGTTTAATTTTTCTTGCACAACATGACAAATATTGAAATGTATTTTAAAGGATTGTAAATATTTAACCTATATCATATTGCTGTCTTGGGGAGGAGGAAGGTAAAAGAGGAAGGGAGAAAAATTTGGAATACAAACTTTTACAAAAATAAAAGTTGAAAACTATCTTTGCATGTATCTAGAAAACTATCTTTGTATGTATTGGGGGAAAAGATACTAAAAAAGGGGGAAATGTTTTTTTCTGTTGATAATTAAATTAACAATAAAAAGAATTCTTAAAAAAGTATTTATTGAAGGTAGAAAAACCTAGCTATAGGGATAATAATTAACAAGTTGTTGCAAAAACCCAAAAGTTATTTCATAAGGCCCTGAATGGAAATAAAAAATAATGTATTCAGTGATACTTTGAAGAAATAATCAATAAAATCCACATCCCCCAAGCCACATTCCTATTTCATTCAAATCTTTGCTTAAAACTTATGTCCTCAGCACTAGCCCTGAAGGACCCGAGTTCAAATCTGGCCTCAGACACTTAATACTCCCTAGCTGTGTGACCCTGAGCAAGTCACTTAACCCCAATTGTCTCAGCAAAAACAAAAACAAAAACAAAAAAAACCCACCTTATGTCTCTATTACATCTTTCCAAAAAGAGATTTTATTGTCATTACCTAAGTTTCCTACTATAGCCTTCTCCTTTACCCTCTCAGAGAGGCTTAAAAGAAAGATTAAAAAAAAAATAGGATGAAGATTTTAAAATTCGGTAACTCCTCCCCCTCAAAAAAAACTCTGATATCATATACAGTCATCCACACCTATATATCCTAATCTCTTCAAAAGATATCTAGTCTGTTTTGGGGGTCAAGTTCAATTACTTCATAATTTCATAACATTCAGTTCTGATTATTTTGAGCTTTTTATTCTTTTCATTTACATTGTCATTGTAAACATTGTTTTTCTGGATCTGATGGCTTCATTTTATATTAGTGTAAGTTTTTCCATACTTACCTATATTCATCATGTTCATTATTTCCTGCAGCACAGTAATATTCCATGACATATATACCCCATAATTTGCTTAGTCATTACTCTAATGGATAGGCATTTCTTAATTTCCAGTTCTTTGCTAACACAAAAAGTTCTACTATAAATATTTTGGTGTATATGGAGCTTTTCTCTTATGGTCAATGATCTCTTTGGGGCATATACCTAACCATGAAATCTCTGGATTAAATGGCAAAGAAAGTTTAGTCACTTTATTCACATAATTCCAAATTACTTCCCAGAATTATTGTACCAATTTACAGTTCTGCCTACAATGCATTAGTAAACCTGTCATGTCTGCAGGCGGAAGGTAGTTCAGAAGACAACTGGTTTAGCTGAGATGTCAGTTTGGTATGGGGAATGAGGGAGTGGCTGGGGTGGGGGGTGGTAGTGGGGGGAAGTGCTGAGTGGAGTAAGAAAATCTGGAATCTTTCATCTTACTTTCTATGTGACTTTGGGCAAGTCACCTAAACTGCATGGGCTTCATTTTCCTTTCCTGTAAAATTAGGTGGTCAGTATAGATGCAGTTTTTATGGGAAAGACTGGGAGAACTATTGACATGAAAATCAATTTTCCCTATATGACATTTCTTGAGTGGAAAATATTCCATCAGGCAAGATGCAAATTGGCCATCTACATAACTTTTGCCTATAATTGACATCAAAATAAGGGAATGCTTTCCCTCATGCCCCTATGTCATAATCATGTCAGCTGACAAGTATGAAGACAATATTAAATCTTTATCTTATGTAAGCTAGTTTTGGGAGCACATCTGAGTTACTATATATATGGTATATATATAGTGTTGCTTATTTAACCCATTCCTAAAATGCAGGTATAAGATCTGAGCTATTTAGCTTAGAATTTTAGTCCTTTGTGTATTACAATTAAGTATTTAACTTTGAAATCTCTTACTAGCTATATATTCCCAGTTAAGATCCTTTAATTTCTCAATGCTATGGGAATAATTAGACAAATGATGCATAGATTTGGGATGCCAAGATATTCTATTATTTAGCTAAGACGAGAATTGTCTGTTCTGTGTTAAGGAAAGAAATATTGATATGATTCTTTTTCGAAGAATACTTTGTGTAGATCTTATAAGATTACTTTTGTGAAGTTGTTATTCATTTGAACAGTGTTAGAAGTATGCATCCATTTCAGAACCTTTTGTTACAATTAAAGTTAAATCTGGCAATTTTAAAATGAATTCATTTTTGATGTAGAGTTCATCTTGTAAAATTAGCTTCTGTTATAGATACAGACATATAGAGGTAGAGAGAGATGGAGTTAGATGATAGATATGGATGTTAAATACAGTTATGGATAGTGTATATATATATGTATATATATACATAGAGAGAATATATAGATAGGCATAAATAGTATGTGCATATATATACATACATATATATAAACATGAAAACTGGTCAATCAAAAATTTTGAATTCCCTGTGTAAAAGATTCTACATTTCATTTTCTAAATAGAGACATAAGATTTGAGCTAACTTTCATTATTTTATCTGGTTACTGGCAAAGTAAATTTAAGTTTGTAAAGAGCCAATTTTTGGGGAAAGGGGGTTAACTTATTTATTGCAATAAATACAAAATAAGGGGGGAAAGCATAGAAAAAAAGAAAGGCAGAAAAGAAAAATAAAAACAAAACAGTGTCATGTAACCAGCAGAATATCAGGGAGGATTCAAAATATATAATAAATTTCCATTTCAAGAAAGCATATATAATAATAGGAGAAATTATATTTATGAGTATTCATCATTTCTTTGCTTTCTTATAGGTTGTTTTTTGTTATCTGCTGCGCATTTTTAAAATGTTATTTTCTCCCCTTTCATCCCCATCCCCATTTCCCCCAAGCAGACTAGTTAAACACAGACATATTTATATATATGTACACATGCATACACATATACACATGAATTTGTCCATATATAAATATGCATCTAAAACAGTATTTGTGTGGCTGAGATGTAATGTAGCTTTCCCTCTTGGTTGAATCTTTAGTTTTGACTTTTTTTAAGATCAATGATTACTAGCTTGACTTTTTTTTTTTCCTAAAAAATTCTACTCCTGATCTTTGTTGTAGTGTTTGTGTATATTTCTTCTTTCCTATCCCTGCTAACTCTTCTGCTTTAATTCTGCTCCTTAACTTGCTTTGCAATTATTTAATCTCCCCCCCCCATGAGTCCCTCCCTTGTCTTCTTACCACACCCTTTGCTTCCCAGTTTGTTCATCCCTCCCCCCTTATTTCTTTATAGATTTTGGAAGATGTTACCCTTCATGGTATATATGTAGTGTTGCCTATTTAACCCATTCCTAATGTGAATAGGTTTTTCAGAACTACAAGCCGTCCTTCCCCTCTAATGCCTCTGTGACTGTTCTTCCTCTGTACCTCATTTGTATTAACATAATTATTTTTTACCTTTTTACCTTTTCCTAGATAGTTTTGTGTTTTTTAGAGTCAGATCATACTCAATTCTGCCCTAATCTTTCTTTCTTCTCTACCCAATTATTAATGTCAATCTTAAACATAAGTTATATATTTCCATGTAAAAAAATATAAAGTTTATCCATGTTAAGTTCCTTGAAATAAATCTTTGATATTGGTACTTATATGTTAAATTTTCTATTAAGTTCGGATTTGGTTTAAAGTCCTAAAAATCTGCAAGTTTGTTGAATGTCTTTTTTTTTTCCATTAAGTATTATGGATAATTTGAACATGGTATTTTTGGCTGCAGGCTTAGTTCTTTTGATTGCCAATATATATGATTCCAGGATCTGAAGTTTTTTTTTTTTTATTGTAGCTGCTGATAAATCCTGTACAATTCTAATTGTAGCTCCAGCATATTTAAATTGTTTTTTGGGGTTTTTTTTTCTTGTTTGTTGCAAAATTTTCTTTTTGATCTGGGGGTTTTAAAATTTGGTAATAATTTTCCGATGTGTTTTCCATGAGGCATCTCTTTGAGATGGTGATCAATAGATTTTTTTTCTATTTCTACTTTTCTTTCATGTTCTACCATTCTAGGACAATTGTCTTGGATTATTTCTTGTATATTGTGTCATAATTCTTTTTCTTTCAGATAGTCCAATTATCCTTCTATTTTCTCTTAATCAGTTCTCCAGATTTGTTGTCTTCCATATAAGATGTTTCACATTCTATTTTTTTTCATTCTTTATATTCTATTTTGTTATTTCTTAGTCCCTTATAGTTTCACTGGCTTCCCCTGACCTAATTCTCATTTTCAAAGAATTAATAAAAGATCTGAAGAAAGACCCCACGCTGGAGATTAACCAGTGTAAAGTACAAATACTTCTAGGCTAGCTGCACAGAAACACAAAATGGTGATTTCTGAGGTTAGCTGGGTTCACTGGAAACTCAGCAGGAATCACAAAAACTTTCATCTCCCAGACAACATGATGAGTCTGAGTACAGGAAGACTGAGGGAACCTTGCCAGCTCCATTATGCTACAGAGACTCAGCCTTGGGTAAGAAGGAATCAACATACCCAGTGAGTGCAGAAGCAGTGGGGCAGGGATGCTGCTGGCTGTGAACACTTACAGAAGGGGGGAGCTTTTAATTTGGGATTCCAGGTAAGAGGGGAGAGCTGGAGTGAAACTAGAGGACCCATCCCCCTCCCACAAATAGCAGTGTTTACTTTTTTAAAAAATAATAACTGATAAAGAAGAACTCAACATAGAAATTTACTATGGGAATAAAGAAAACAGGTTTGTGTTCATCAAAGAGTAATCTTAAATACCTCCCTGCCCAGAGAGAATTTATAGAAATTAAAAAAAACACTTTAAAAATCAAATGAAAGAGATTGAGGAAAAAGTAAAAATAAAATAAAAACGATCCAAGAAAAATAAAAAGATTATGAAAAAAAAAGTTAAACTAGAAAAGAAGACAATCTTAAAAAATAATTCTTTGAAAAATGAAAATAAAAATAAATCTATAAATATACAAAAAATAATTTACAAATGAAAATAAAAAATAAATATACAAATATACAAAAAAGTAAATATACATAGTCAAGCAAAACAAATTTCCTACTGGCCATACCTGAAGTACATACCTCTCCTTTTTCATATTAATCCACTGCCTCTTTGGCAGTAAATAGGTGAGCATCATTCTTCAGCACTGATCTTCTGAAAACATGATAAATCATTATGTGCCTTGGGGTTTTCACCTACAGTAGGATCTCTGGGTCAAAATGTTTGAACATTTGAACCACTTTCTTAACATAATTCTAAAAGTCTGGAGATATAATGTAGGCAGACCTAAGTATGGAACCACAGAGGGAAATTCTGGTCAGCCAGGAACAACATGAGGGCTCTGCATCATGAGTGGAGATGAGGGGGATGGTGGAGGGTGGGAGTGGATCAGAGCTTTAATTAGGTTGAAGTTTGGACAAAGATAAGCCACCTAATTAGAAATTTTGCCTAAATATGAAATATGGACCACAACGTAACATTTTCATGCTCTCTATTGAGGTTTGCTTGCATTGTGTTGCCTTTCTCTGGTTTTCTTTTTTTTCTTGTAGATAGGATTTTTCTTGCACAACTTGTCAACTATTATTACATTATTAACATGTAGTGGACTTCCTGCCATCTAGGGGAGGGGAGGGGACTGGGGGTAAAATTTGTAATGGAAAGCTTTGTAAAGATCAATGCTGGGGAGCTACCCATACATATGTTAAACAAATAAAAAGCTTTAATTTAAAAAAAAAAAAAAGAAAGAAATTTTGCCTAAGGACAGTTCTGACTTTTTCTAAGTTTTTCCAGATTGATTCACTTCAAGAGCCAAGTGAAAAAAGTTTTGAGTCATTATAAAGAGAATCAGTCTATTATATGAACAGAAGTCCTAAGGGCTTTGAGTCATAGAACCAATCAAGAACCGGTTAAGGAAACACTGCTTCCCATCACTAAAATAGCTTCTGAATCATCTTTCTCTCAAGCAGATAATCTTAAAAGCATGTGATAACAGACCTCAACTATTTTGTGGAGACAATTCTTATTCAAGCATAAGTTGCACAGGGACTCTGAAGACCGTAGGACCTTTCCAACTATGATGTTCTATGAGTGAAAGGAGGTTTGCAGCCTCTGGCTTCCAACTACCAACAGGAGGCAGTGAAGCAATATAGCTATACTAATAGGGAATATCTGCATGGAATTATTGCCTCCTAGCATAAGAGAAGGAATTGTGGAAAAGAGGGAAATGGTGACCCAGGTGGTGCTCTCCTTAAAAAAAGAAAGAAAATCATCTGGGGGCCAGTTATACTTATGTTACCATAATTTTAAGTGAATGAAAAATTTTAATTGTGTTAAAATCAGAAAAGGAAAGGTTATTGTTTGAAGAAGGCAAAGGGAGAGTTGGAATTTAAAATGAGGAACAAAGAATATTTTAACTCTTCCCTAAAACCAATGTGACCCTTCCCTTGGTACCTTGACACATCTTGCCTGCCTCTGCTTCTGTGGTAAAGGGTTCTTCATGCTGTTTCTGCCAAACCTTCTAATTGTCATTGCCAAGATCTTTCATGTTCTCCCAAGGACTTTTGCTAAAAGAAAATATAAGGCAACTTCCCCTCTATATTTGAACAAATTAGTTTCTGAAA
Source organism: Myrmecobius fasciatus (assembly GCA_023553655.1). Taxonomy (NCBI): domain Eukaryota; kingdom Metazoa; phylum Chordata; class Mammalia; order Dasyuromorphia; family Myrmecobiidae; genus Myrmecobius; species Myrmecobius fasciatus. The sequence goes on from JAJPUD010000061.1 coordinate 193,827, forward strand.
GTGTAAAAAATGGGTTTTAGGGGAGTTAAAATACACTTTTTTCATAAAGAAAAATAATTAAATTAACATTCGAGGGACATAAGGTAACCAACCCCCTTTTACATGGGAACAATTTTTAATTAATATTTTATTTTTCCAAATACATGCAAAGATAGTTTTCAGCATTCACTTTTGCAAAACCTTGTATTCCTTACTTTTTTTCTCCTTCTCTTCCCTATCCCCCTTCCCCAAGAAAGCAAGCAATCCAGTATAAGTTCTTATTCTTCTAAACATATTTTCATATTCATCATGCTGCACAAGATAAAGTAGATCAAAAGGGGGGAAAAGCATGAGAAAAAAATGTAAACAAACAACAACAAAATGTGAAAACACTATGCATTGATCCACATTCAGTCTCTGGTTGTGGATGGCACTTTCCGTCACAAGTCTATTGCAATTACCTTGAATCACTTCATTGTTAAAAAGAGCCAAGTCCATCATAGCTGATTATCACATAATCTGGTTACTGTATACAATACTTTTGGTTCTGCTCATTTCACTCAGTAACAATTAATGTAAGTTTTTCCAGGCGTTTCTAAATCAGTCTGCTCATCATTTTTTATAGAACAATATTCCATTACCTTCATATGTCATAACTTATTCAGTCATTCTCCAACTGATGGGTATCCATTCAATTCCATTACAAAAAGGGCTACTACTCATACTTTTGTACATGTGGGTCCTTTTCCCTCTTTTATGATCTCTTTGAGATACAGAACCAGTGGAGACATTGCTGGATCAAAGCATAATTTGATAACCCTTTGAGCATAGCAAGAGAACAATTTGTGTAAAAAAGGACAGGAAAATAATTTTTGTTTACAAAAAATGTTGAAATTCAAATGTGAAAGAACAATCCGAATAAAGTAGGACAAAAATATACTATGAATAGGATCAAATAGAAAACTGAGAAACCCTGTTTAAGGACAGAAGCTGCAGGGCATTAGGACCTCTCAGCTCATTTATATATAAATAAAGAGTTTGAAAGATTAATACTTATAAAGTAATTAATCAAATAACTGTTATGAGACTATGGAATGATTAAACAAAGACTCTTGATTTCATAATATTATAAAGGTGAATTGGAAAGATGAGTTATTTAGCACCAAGAGGCTTATTTGAGTCATTTAGAATAAGGAGGGGAAGAGATGAGAAGAATAGTTAAAAAGACAACCGAAGCTGAGTGAAAAGAAAGCAAGAGGCAGCCAGGAGTTTAAAAAAAAAAAAAAAAAGTTTGTCATTGCATATTGTATTCATGGAGAAGAGTGGGTCAATGCTTAGGGAAACCCAGTGGGAAGACACCTGAGTAAGGAAAATTCTTGTGTTTGGGGCAGCTTCCCAGTCAGTCTTCTTCTACCAAGTGTGACATCCAGAATCTCAGGAAAATGAATCATACTTTGTCAGAATTCAGCCCCTAATTCCCTCTTGGTTGTCCAGAGTGGAGACCTTGTCTATGCTGGGAGTAGGAATGAGCTGAGGCTGGGGAAGGTGGTGAAGGTGAGGGGAGTCTGGGCAGTTATTATAGTAGTGCAAGTACAAAAAATTTGTTCAAATGTTCAAAGGTAAGCTACTTGAGGTGAGGGACTACTGAGCTATTGTTGCTGTATACTTATCAAATAATATAGTGCTCATACATAGACGGTGTTTAATAAGTGCTTGTTGATTCATTTATTAAGGAACTAATCTCTGGGTTCTAACTGATGCCTTTGGTTCTAAATTTAGGACTAGGAAAATAGTCTAAGTATCATTTTCCCACTGAACTCAAATCCTAAACAATAGCCCAATTTTCTTTCCACTGCCTCCTCTGGGAGATTAGCACTCCTTCAGCTAATTCTTGGAGGCTCAAAGAGTTATTCATGGTCACACAAGTAATAAATATCTGAGATAGAGATAGTCAGGATTTCAAGTAAGGGACTTCACTTATTATATAGATCTGAGAAGCTCATCAGGATCATTAATACTTGCCCCATCCCTCATTTTACAGATGAGGAAGTTGAAGCCCTGGAAGCCAGGTAACTTATCCAGAGCTATGGAGGTGTCTGAGCCCACGTCTCTGACTAGAGTCTAGAGTCAGGGTATATTACTCTGCATGCCTTGTCATCAGTCAATTTTAGGGTCTGGCTTTAAAGTTCATTATCTGATTGTGTGTCATTTAAAACTGATAACAGGAGTTTTAGTGGAAGTACACCACAGACAGAAACATTGACTTGTCTCTTTTTAAAAATTTGTTTCTGTTACTTTTGTTTATGATCATCTTAAAATGAATAATCCTACAAAACAAAAACATTTTCAGTGTCAGTAAAACTTGGTCTTGACATGTATCTTTTTATTTATACTGAGCTAACAATGTGTAAATATGCCAGCACCAGAAATTAAATAGTTATGTCAGATTCCCAAAGTCACAACTCAAGGAGCTACGTATGTTTTCTCTCTGCTTTACTAAGAATTCTAATTTGAATGACTGCATCAAGTCTAATCTTAGCTGTTTAATTTTGCCTGTCAGATTTCTTTTGTCCCAGGAAAAAGGATGAAGAAGAGAAATTATAAAGTGTCTCTTTAAAGGTAGTCACAGATAATGTTGGGAGAAAAAAGAAAGAAATCCTCAAACCTTTCTTTTCAGTTCTGGCAAGCCATATTTAGGTATCTCAGGACTTTAAAGATCTATTATTTCATACGTGGACTGGCCCAGATACAGACCTTTTCAAAATTCAGAGGAAGTGAATTTGGTCAGTCAAGCAGGAAGGAAATAACTGAAGCAGAACTAGAAGGTAGGTCCTCTAGACACTAGACTTAGTGCTTTTTTTTTATTCTGCCTTTATTTAGAAGCTACTTTAGAGATACAATAGATGAACTCTGCCATTTTATAGAGGAGGAAACAGAATATTTCTTAAGGTCACCCACTAAGAGTGACAAAGTCTTTTGAGTTAAACCCAGTGAGTGCCCTTCCCTCTATACTCTGCTGATTTATTAGATCTTGAGTTTTTTGGATGGAGATTGTTTTTTAAATACATTCATAGGCAGTCTCCTTCCCATGTCAAATGTTTGTTCAATTATTATCATTGGCTGTGTTTGAGCAATGTATTGTCTATAACAAATAATACTTTATTTTAAAAAAAAATCAATTTTATTTTATTTTCAGTTCCAAATTCTCTCTCTCCCAGTCCCTCCCTTCCTGACCCATTGAGAAGTTAAGACAACAAAATCCCTTACAAATATACATATATATGCATATATATGCATATATATATGTACATACATACAAAACAAATTTCTGCGTTAGCTATGTTTGAAAGAAAGAAAAAAGGAAGGAAAGGAAGGAAGAAAGGAAGGAAGAAGGGAAGAAAGGAAGGAAGGAAAAAAGCTACAAAAAATGCTTCAATCTGTGCTCTGAGTTCATTAGTTCTCTGTCTGAAGGTAGTTTGCATTTTTTATTAGGAGTCCTTTGGAATTGTGATGGATCATTGTGTTTATCAGTTATGAAGTCTTTCACATTTGATTATTTTCACAAAATTACTCATATTGTGTAAATTGTTCTCATAATCCTATTCATTTCATTTTGCATAAGTTCATATAAGTCTTACTAGGACTTATAATGTTTTTAATCATTCCACTCAACTCACAGATTGAAATAGAGAAGTTGGAATATTCTTGGCTCCTGATTGTTATTTCTCAGTTTAACCTTTACCACCATCAGTCAATAACCTCTCCTTTGATGTTTATTCAATCCAAATTTATTACCAATCAAAATTCTTTTATCTATTGATTACCAGTCTCTAAGATATTTCCATTATTTCTTCAATGAGTGCTGGGCTCAGTCTCTCTCCTCTCCAATCCCTACCCTTTATATGATAAAAGTTCAGCATAAATATTGATAAATTTATAATCCCTCAAACACTCTAATCTCACTTATTTCCTATGACTTCTTTTTTCATTCCACTTCAGCTACACTCAAGAGATGTGCTTGTATCACTTATGTATTCACTTAATGAGATTATATTTTACTAAGGGGAAATGATATAATCCAGGATAAGCATACTGTTGTTTCACAGAAAACTCCTCTTAGCTCTTAATTGCCAATAAAGCAGATTATTTAACATGGATGACTAATTTGACAGGTACCTAAACTCAATTTCCTTTTCTTAAGTATTGAGTTCTGTTTATAAATTGCTCATTTCTCTTGTGGGTATAAAGCATAAGTGGGTACTTTTGGAAAGCTAAAACATATGCAACATTGACCCTTGCATAGCTTTGTGTTCCAAATTTTTCCTTTCTTCCCCCCATTCCCTCCCCTACATAGCAAGTAATCCAATATATGTTATACATGTTAAAATATATGTTAAATCTAATATATGTAAACATATTTATACTTATTTTACAGCATAAGAAAAAATCAGATCAAAAAGGAAAAAAAAATAAGTAAGAAAACAAAATGCAAGCGAACAATAACAGAAAGAGTAAGAATGTTATGTTATGATCCAAACTCAGTTCCCAAAGTCCTCTCTCTGGGTATAGATGGCTCTTTTCATCATAAGATCATTGGAATTGGCCTCAATCATCTAGTTGTTGGAAAGAGTACTGTCCATCAGAATTGATTGTTGTATAATATTGCTGTTGCCGTGTATAATGATCTCCTGGTTCTGCTCACCTCACTCAGCATCAGTTCATGCAAGTCTCTCCAGGCCTCTCTGAAATCATCCTGCTGGTCGTTTCTTACAGAACAATAATATTCCATAACATTCATATACCATAATTTATTCAGTCACTCTCCAATTGATGGGCATCCCTTCAGTTTCCAGTTTCTAGCCACTACAAAAAGGGCTGCCACAAACATTCTTGCACATGTGGGGCCTTTTCCTTCCTTTATGATTTCTTTGGGATATAAGCCCAATAGAAACACTGCTGGGTCAAAGGGTATGCACAGTTTTATAACTTTTTGAGCATAGTTCCAAATTGCTCTCCAGAAAGACTGGTTCCTTTCATAATTCCACCACCAATTTCTCAGTTTTCCCACATCCCCGTCAACGTTCATCATTATCTTTTCCTGTCATCTTAGCCAATCTGAGAAGTGTGTAGTGGTACCTCAGAGTTGTCTTAATTTGCATTTCTCTGATCAATAGTGATTTGGAGCACCTTTTCTTATGACTAGAAATAGTTTTAATTTCTTCATCTGAAAATTGTGTGTTCATATCCTTTGACCATTTATCAATTGGAGAATGTAAAGTATAAGTGTTAAGGTTTTGGTGGTTTTTTCTCATAGTTTGAAATCACAAAGACATTCTTAGTAGGGTGCTAGGAGGAATAAAAGAAAATATTTTGAATTTGGCATATATTTATGACTGTGTATCAAAAAAGTACACTTTTATCAAGAAGTAATAGAAAGCTGAAAAATCTCCATGAAGTCAAGGCTAGAACAAAGTGTCTTTTATATTATCACAGAGAAAAGAAACATTACTACTTTTGACCACATGGAACTTACTCATTGAAGTAGATCGTGAGACATTTAAGACACAAATATGTAATATTTCTCCTTAAATAACCAAGTTGATAAAATAATAACTTTTACAAACAGATAACTTGAGTAGGACAAGAAAGTCATAAGACTTATTACCTCTGACAATCTCTCCTCAGAAAACATAACTTTTTTATTTTTGGTGATAATTGTTTTATGAAGAAAGTCAATAGAGAACATAGAATTCAAATGATAACAAATAAGCATCTCTTGATAGATGGAAGGCTTATAGTCAATTTATCCAAATTGCAAAATTCTGTGTGTGTATGTGTGTGTGTGTACACACACACACACACACACACACATATATGTCTGCTTTTACATGGTCTTTTATTTCTGTCCTTGGTTATCATGACTTAAGTTTGGAATTAATTTCTCAAGTTGTACAATTGAATTGGTGACCACATGGTGGCATTTGGGGAATATCTCCATTTATAGATGCTCATGCCCTGACTTGTTATGTTACCTTTAGTTAAATGAGCATACAAAATGTTCCTTGGCCATCTTTTTAGATATCACAATTCACTTCAGCTCAAGCAATTTGCCATTACCAGAGGATGGAGAAAAGTTCTATTCCTCCTTTCTCACTGCCTCTCCCCCATGAGAAATCAATTGAGAAAAAGTGCTAGAAAAAGAACTCCCAAGATAGAAAGATTTTTAAAGGGAAAATTAGAGCCATTTTTACAGTTCTTACAATAAATCACTAAAAACATGGGTTCTTTTGCAAGAGTTCATCCCCTGGACACTCAGTCACCCATCTTCTCCAATAGAACCTCCCATCTTCTCCAATAGAACCTCCTCTAGTATGGAGAACCAATCTGAAGTTCCCTACATCATCCCAACAAGGGACATACCCAAGATCCAGAAGATGTCAAACTCCATTGGAAGTTTCCCAGTAAGCTGTTGTCGCCACAAATTTACTATCAACATTCTCTTAGTTCAGGGTCAATGTTGGGATAAAATAAGCACTTGCAGATTCTTGAACTTTTAACAAAGTTGGAGATTTACTTTGTCTCACATCAAGGATATGAAAATAGGATACACTGGCAGTTAGCTTTTCTGGATGCTGTCCCCTCATTTTGAAATGAGTCTTGTCAGTTAGTCATTAGGCTATAGCAACTTAAGTGGTCTCAGATATTCACCAGATTGAGAGGTCATGATTATATGATTTCAGACCTTTTATTGCCCTAGACCAGCAAGCTGTGTCTGAGAATCTGAGATCAATCAAGTTGCATGGGAAAAGGAAGCTATATCAGGGTCAAAAAAGCTCTGTTAAAAAACCATTGATCCTGGGGCATCTAAGTGGTGCAGTGGATAGAGCACCAGCCCTGAAGTCAGGAGGACTTGAGTTCAAATCTGGTCTCAGACACTTCCTAGCTGTGTGACCCTGGGCAAGTCACTTAACCCCAATTGCCTCAGCAAAAAACAAACAAACAAACAAAAAAAAATTGGTCCTACCACACTAGTAAATAAGAATCTTCCCTAATACATTAAAAAGGCATAGGAAGTGCTCAGTAAATATTCATTAATTAGCTGACAAGAAGGGATTTATGAGGTAGGATTAGGGTAAATCATTAAATAAATGACAATAATGTACAAAATAGCACAAAACAACAAAAGGTTGAGAAAAAAAGGTAAGCAAAAGTGAATGAAGATGAATACCAGGAAGAATGGCAGAGTTCTCTAAGAATAATAGCAGTAATACTAAGGATCTTAATATTAAGGGAAACAGCAAATATATTTTTTAAGCATCTAGAATGAGGAACTAGCAATAAAGCAGTTTTAAAAAATCTCAGTACCTACACTTTAAGAGCTTACATTCTACTGGACATATTCATTCTAATGAACATAGACTACCATGAAGATGATCTCAGGCTATTAAATGGCCAATTAAATATATTAATAATAATAACTAACATGTATTAGTATTTTTTATTCTTTTTTCATTTTGCTATTTTAAAGAAAAGAGAAGGATCAAAGAAAATTCAGGATCATTGTTCAGAATGGATGAGACAATGTAATTGATGACAGAACAATTGAGAAAAGGTTCAAGTACTCAATTCTTATTTGCTTCTGTTTTCTCTTCCTAAAACAACTTTTGGATTAGAAAGGGTCACAAGAAAATGACAAATAGGGAGTTGAAATGCAAGATAAGCAGAGAACTAGAGAGGACTTAGCTGGCCTTGATGAAATCAGTCATCAGTCCTGGATTAACTACATCCCAGAAAATTAAAAAAAACAAAAACAAAAAACCTGATAGACTTAATTGTCAATCAACTGTTAGTTATTTTCAAAAGATCACATAGAAACGAACAAGGGAAATAATTTTTCATGATGTATATCTGATATATAGGACATAACCCAAGATATGTAAGGAATTAACACAAATATATAAGACCAAGAGCCATGTCTTCTTTGAGAAACTGTTGTAGAAATCAACTTCTGGTGAGAAAGGTCTGACTCAGACTTTCCAGGTGGTTCAGGTTTGGAAACAGAACAAAAGAGGTATTAGAAGACCATTTAACATTTAGTGAAAAGAGATTTACTTAATAATATCATGGAAAGGATATTTATCAGAACACCACCTTGATTCAGGGGGGTATGGTACTCTTGCCTCCACATTTGCTATTGTGGCTTATCTATTTAGAAGCCATTGCCAAGCCTGAAGAACCTCTAACTCCTAAGATGAACTTTACCAATGGCTTAAGCCTTAGTTCCCTGCACAAAATGTCTTAAAGACAGTTTCATCAACTTTTAGGGAAAGGGTTTGAACCTACTTGGCAGGACCCTTAGTAAGTAAGTGTTACTTCTACCAATTAATTACTTTTCTACTGGGAAAACAACCATCAGTCTCCTAAACTTAAGAGCTTAGTTACCAGATTGAAAATAACTATTTCTCAGGAGCAATGTTTGATGAGTAGAGGTCAAAAAAAAAAGACACAAATAATAAAAGATAATCAAGTTCTTGAGGTCTGTGCTGAAAATTCAAGGGAGAGCTTGCATTAGTTGTTTTCTGTTGAAGAAATTGCTTCAAAAAGAGCCAGAAACCTTTTCTTCCTTCTTAGAGCCCATAGAATGGGTAGCTCTTGGTGGCTCAGTTGATAATTCTCTTTAGTATAGCCCTAAGTACTGGGGGCATGTGAAAACCAGAAGAACTACTGGTCATACATATTATTTAGCAAGGGATTGAAATATGTGTCCCTCCCCAAAGACCTAAAGAATACATGTTCAGATGCATGAGAGACGCTCCAGCTCAGCAGATCAGAAGGGTTCTCCTAACCATGATGTGTTTGTTAGAAAGTATGATTCACTAGGTAGAAAAGAAGGAAGGAATGTATTCAGAAATGAAGATATAAAAAACAAAAGATGTTGATAAAAATAAGATTTATTTAAAAAGAAAAATCACAAAGAAAAAGAAAGATACTGCAGAAAGGAAATATTCTTTTATTTTTTTCTAAATTAAAAATTTTATTGATATCTTCTATTTGATACCTGTTACTTATATTTTTGAATATGCCCCTCCTTCTTGCCCTGTTCAGAGACCCTTCTCTTATAATAAAGTTGAATAAGAGAAGAAAAAAATTTTTAGTAAAACTAACCAACACATTGATGGAGTCCTATATTATATACAGGGTTCTACAACCTCCTTCTCCCACCTCTGAAAGAAAGGAGGAAAAGGTATCCTTACATTTTTTCCTTTGGGCCAGGTTTGGCCAATATAATTTTATGGCATATAATTGTTTTTTTTTAATTTCCATTTCCATTGTTACAGTCATCTTGTATACTATTTTCTTGTTCTACTTACTTCATTTTCTATTAGTTTCATATATCTTCTATACCTATCTTTATTCATCATATTCTTTGTTTTATATAGCATAGTAATATTACATTCTATTACATTTGTGGACCATAATTCATTTAGTCATTTCTCTATCAATGAGCATACATTTTGTTTCCTTTTCTGTGCTACTACAAAAAATGTTTCTATAAATATTTTGGTGTATATGGAACTTGCATTTTTTTCATTCATTTTCTTTTCCTCCCTTCCTTTCTTCTTCCTTCCTTCCCTGTCTCCCTCTGTCTCCCTCTGTCTCTCTTTGTCTCTGTCTCCCTCTCTCTTTCTGTCTCTCTCTGTCTCTCTGTCTCTCTCTGTCTCTCTCTGCCTCTGTTTTAAACCAACTCCTTTAGGGTATATACCTAGCAGTAGGATCTCTGGATTAAAAAGTATGGACTTTTCAAATCATTTTCTTCACATTATTCCAAATTTCTTTCCTGAATAGTTGGACTAATTCACCATTCCAGTAACAGGGTATTACTGCCTGTCTTTCTATAACTCCACTAAAATTGAGAATTAAGTATTAATCATCTTTGACAATTTGCTGTTTGTGAGAACACATACCTAGCAAATTAGCAAAGATATTGTCCTGATTTTCAAAGATACGAGTCTGCAAGCTTTAGGTCAGTAAGCTTTTGGTTATGACATTGTGAGGAGCTCTTTTTTAATTAAAAATTCACTTGATAGAAGTTGCTGGCAAATTATTAGTGTTTTAAGTGTGAGTTCCTAGTAGTTTGATTCCTCTACAGCAATCATAATGTTAGGATTATAATAAGATACCTGGTTATTATTTGTGTTTATCAATGATTTTTGATATCACAGCTAAATCTGTAGGAAAAGTCATTATTGGTGGAGATACTCAGTTAAAAGGTCAGTTAGAAGGGTATTTAATTCTGGTAGAATTGTCTGGAGTAATAAATCTTTACACTGAACTTAAGGTATGAAGCCAGGAAGAAATAATCAGTAAATAGAGGAAATTGAAGAGTATATTAGTTGAACTTTCTGGAAGATTAGGAGTAGAAGGAAAACTATTTTGCTGTGAATTGTAATATTCTAATAATAGATGAGCTAGTAGAAGATGACTCAACAATGGCTAGCTACTTGGGGAAAGTCTTCTCAAGGGCCAAACTTGTACACATATAGGATTTTGAGCTCCCTCTTATGGTGAAACAGAAAAATGGTTGCAGTTTGACAAAATTTCAGTTTTCTAGTCAACCCTTTGTAGTGTATCAGGATCTCTTAAGTAAAGAACTGAAAATATCATCTTGTCCAATACATTTCTTTTATAGGTAAGAAAATGAAGCACGGAGAAATAAATTAACTTGGAATATCACAAGATGACCAATGAAGAATTCAAACCTTAGTCCTCTAACTTTTAACACTACAACTTTAACTTCCCACTGCAACTATATATACTCAGAGTCAAAAGCTGTTATATTTATTTTTTAAAGCTTTTTATTTTCAAAATATATGCATAGATAGTTAACATTCACCCTTGCAAAACCTTGTGTCCAATTTTTTTCTCCCTCCATTCCCCCTATTCCTCCGCTTAGATGGCAAGTAATCCAATATAGGTTAATCATGTTTAATTCTTCTATTCATATTTCCACAGTTATCATGATGCACAAGAAAAATCAGATCAAAAATGAAAAAAATAGAAAGAGAACAAAAAGCAAGCAAACAACAACAAAATAAGTGAAAATACTATGTTATGGACTTGTGATGGAGAGTCATCTGTACCATCACAAGTCCATTGGAACTGGCCTGAATCACCTCTCTGTTGAAAAGAGTCACGTCCATCAGAATTGATCATCATAGAATCTTGTCATTGATGAAACACTGTTACATTTAAAGGAACCTTATAGATCATCTAGTTCAAAGTTTCTTAATTTTTTTTCACTCACAACCCATTTTTACCCAAGAAATTTTTATGTGACCCCAGGTATATAGATATATAAAATAGATAATACAAATCAAACATTTACTTAAAATCAATCATAACTTCATGACTCCCACATTCAGTTCCATACCCCCATTTTGGATTGGTGAACCCCAGTTTAAGAAGTTTTGATCTAGTAAACCCCATCATTCAACAAAGGAGGAAAACAGAGGCCCAGATAGGAAATAAATATGCCATTGGGTATATATTATAAAATAAATTTATCAGTTTTGGAGTTGTTGTTGCTATTGTTGCTGTTCCTTTGTTCTTAGAGGACCAAAGATATCAAAAGAATAATGTCTTTATTTGCCTGAGAGTTGAATTTAAATGAGGTCAAAGTTCTCAGCCTCATTCTTTTATCCAGAATCAATGAAATCTAGTGGCAAGATGTTTGATGATGGCCTGGGATACAGTAGATGACTTTGGGCTTTCTAAATTAAGGTCTTTCCCAAGCCTCAGTTTATCTAAAGGAATGCCGAGTTATATCACAGCTAATAAGTGTCTAAGGTTAGACTTGAACCCACAGAGATGAGTCTTCATGTCCCTAGACCCGTACTCTGTCCACTACACTACCTAGCTATCCCTTCACTTTTATGGCCGTACTTTATTCATCTGTAGAAGAAGACAGTTGTATTAGATGGCTTTAAAGTTCCCTTCTGGAGGAGTCTGTAGTAAGGAGGAGGGCAGGAGAGAGAGGGAGAGATAGAGAAAGACAAGAAACAGAGATGGATAGACAAACAGAAAGGTGGAGAAAGGGAGAAAACAATGTTTAATACAAAAGAAAGAATGTCATAGAATCATAGATCTAGAGCTAAAAGAAACCTCAGAGGTCAGTTAGTCCAAACTCCCCACTTTACAGATAAGGAAAATGAGAATTTTTAGCATCTACAGATCATCATAAGATCATGGATTTAGTGCTGGAATGGCCTTGGATTTGAATTCTTCCGGGAGTCAAAGGGTAAAGTTGAGGAGAATAAAAACTGCTAAGCTGTTTGTTCTATTTTCATCCCATAAGGTCTTTCATCAACTCTATGACCTTACCACAAAATTGTTTACAAAGGATACATGAATTTTGCATGTTTCATAAATTGTACATATTATAATGTGAAACTAAAGTATATATTGTAGGCATGGAAAAAATATTGGCAAGTAAATAACTACCATAGATATTGTCTTTGTTTTTCTTCTATTTAGATAGAATTTGCCTAAATCTGCCATATATAGAATGGTGGAGGATACCTTAGAGGTCAGTCCCAAAGTGAAGCTCACTTTTTTTCACTTTGGGACTGATCTCTAAGGTATCTTCCACCATATATAACAAACACTGTTATGTGATTATATGGCAAAATTAATAATTGAACCTAGGTCCTCTGACTCCAAGCTCTCATTTTCTCAGTAACTAAATCAATTCCTGGTGAAGCAGCCAGCTAGATGCCATTCATTCTCCTTCAGAATAACAGGGGATCATTTAGTGCAAGAGTCAGCAAGTTCCAATATGTTTGCCAGAGAGCATACAACAAAACATTCTTCCTGAGACATTATGTTAGCTAAAACTTGACTTTTAAAGCTTGTAGACTAATCTAATTTTCTCCAGTTTTTACCAATCTCCTCTAGATTCCTCTGCCTTTGATCAAGTAACTGGTAAGAATATGAGCTGAGGATTTATCCAATCAATTGATATTTACATCATCTCAGTTCACTTTTAACCACCAGGTGTCACTGGCAAGGAAGACAAGTTTTCAATCACTCCCAAACCTGCATTCCTGCCTGCACATGTCCAAAGAATTCCCTCCATCCTCTCTTTCCATCTATAGATCCTAACAACCTTCTGGTTCCCTTTTGGTGTGTGAATTTCCTTTCAAACTCGGTATACTGCCTTTTATGGGAAAGGAAAAATGACTAATTACCTCAGCTTACTCAAATGAGTCTGTGCCTACTGTCTTACCCTTTCAGATTGTCCTTTCTTTCACTCTTATCTCTCTTAAATGTGTTAGCTCTGGATCCATAGCTAGTTTACATTGAAAGAATATAAATTGAGTTCACAAAATTTCCATGATTTAGATTTCCTAGTCCTGATCTGTTTCATTTCCTTCCAATCTTCCTGTGTGAAATCAACTCAGTAATGTCAAAACATATTTGATAGCTAGCTATTTAAAAGTTTTAAATGCGTAACAAAGAAAGAATTTATCAGCTGCCCTTTCTCTACCCAAGTCTTAGGTCAGAGCCTGAACTCCCTCAACATCACTGAGATCTTGGAAGATACACTAGATGGCATTAATTATACTCTGTCTATCTGTCACTTCTCTAGTCTTCATTGGAAGCAAAACATTTATTGCAAGAATGTTAGTGTGGATATGAGTTAATTCCTCCAGCTATGTATCAGCTTATTTGTCTTAGGAGAAAGAGCTTGTATGAAGAATAATAACATTAAATTAAAATTTGTAAATGAGCTTAAAACTGATTATTAGCACTCTTTACTATCTTTTCCACACATTATTACTATTGCAGCAGAAATAGAAGGCAACATAAAACTGGTGAACCTGTTTCATGGATTGCCCTTATCCCGTTTCTGTAACTGTAATTCCAGTAACTGGAGAAAATAAAATATCTGCCCTAAGATATGATAAGAGACACTAGAAAATAAAGACAAGAGGAAGGGCCTGCAAGGAGAGCAATGATAATTTCAAAGAACGGAAGGACTCTGGAGGGTTTTATTTTCTTCTAATACAGGTAAGTGATACAAAAGGATCCTTTCTTCACCTGAGAAACTTTTGGATTGGGCTGGTTTAATGCAGGACATCATGCATATTTTTTCTCAGGATTCTTGGGTTGAGAGTACCAATAAAAAGATTCTTGACACTGACTTCTTTCTGAGCAAGAATAGAATAGTGGGTAAGATATTCAGAAAAGAGGACAGTGAAAAATAAAGGGGGATCTATATGTACAAAAATATGTATAGCAGCAATTGAGGAATGGCTGAATAAGTTTATGAATGTGACAGGGAAATGAGGAAGTAGACTATTTCAAAGAGACTTGGAAAAACATATGAATTGAGACAGTATGTGGGTAATAAAAGGGTTTATTGTCAAGGTATAGGAAAGAAGGGAGAAAGCTAATGGATGGAAAAATCTTATTATTAGTCCCCAAAAGGCAACATGCAGAATATGAAAAACAGCCATCCAATATAATCTATACACAAATAATCTATACACGTCAAAGGCATCTTGGTTGAGGATATTTGAAGGGAATAGTAAAGCATTTGTGAACGATAGTCTAGAGAAGACTACATCTTTACAATGGCACAATTGACTGAAAAGTATAGACAATAAAAGAGTGCACTGTGCTTATTGTTTGATTAGGAAAAAAGCATCTAATTGAATAAATTTCTCTTTCAAAATCCTCCACAGAGTAATTCTCCTGCATATGTCAAAATCATATGTAGGAGAAGAGGGAATGTTGATTAGAGACACTTGATCAATCGAGTCTCCAATTCATTTGATCATGGATTTTTGTCATAAAGAAATCTCTTCCATGAAACTAGGTATTAGGTTTTCACTTTAGCACCTTCCTGAGGCACATGCTTTTTTTTAACTTAAAATTTTAATAGTATTTTTTCCAAATACATGAAAAGATAGTTTTCAACATTTATTTTGCAAAACTTTGTGCTCCAAATTTTTTCCTCCTCTTTCTTCCTCTTCCCTATATAGCAAGCATTCCAATATAGATAGTTCTTCCTAACATACTTTCATATTCATCATGCTGCACAAGAAAAATCAAATCAAAAGGGAAAAAAATAAGAAAGAAACAATAAGCCAACAGACAACAACAACAATAAAAGGTGAAAATACTATGCTTTGATCTTCATTCAGTCTGCATAATTCTCTCTCTGGATGTGGATGGTACTTTCCATCACAAGTCTATTGGGATTGAGGCCTTGCTTTTTAGGATGATGATGCAACATCTGATTGTTCTGTTTGCATTCCCTTAAGTAAAAATTTGTGTGTGAAATAATTAGGCAATGTCAAGAGGATGGACTTTGAACATAAAACTACTGAAATAACGATGATGTGGGTTTTTTTTAGGCCCTTTTTTGATGGGACTTTTGACAATGCTTTCTCCTTTTTTTCTGCAAATGGACAATGTACTGAGCCTGGAATTGGACAGGAGGGAAGGAAATGTGTTGGATTGGCTTTTAATTACAGAGTTAGTTATCTCATAAGCTTCTATTTTTATTATTATTATTTTGCAAAGCAATTAGGGTTAAGTGATTTGCCCAGGGTCATACAACTTATAAGTATTAAGTGTCTGAGGCCAGATTTGAACTCAGGTCCTCTTGACTTTCAGGTCCACTGCACAATTTAGCTGCCCCTCATAAGCTTCTATTGGTTCAACTATCATCTCTCTCCAAGTGACTCCTAGATTTATATATCCAGCAACATTCTCCCTCCTAAACTCTAGTCGTTTATCAGGAACAATTTAATAGACAATTCCATATAGAAGTTCTAAAGGCATATTAAGCTTAATATGTCCAAAACAAACTCATTGCCTTTTCCCTAAAATGCCTTCTTTTTTTAGGTAAGGGCATTACCTTCCTTCAGTTCACCCAGAGTCATAACTTCAGAGACATTTTTGGCTCTTTCCTCTCCCTCAGCTCCCATATCTAATCAATTACCTAGGCTTATAATTTTATATTTCCACAACATCTTCACTTTACATCCTTTTCTCCCCAGTCACACTATAAAGACAACCAGCATATTTTGCATCTTTCTCCGTTCTCACTTGATCTATTGCAAGAGCCTCTTTATTGGTCTCATTGCCTCAAGTCTCAATTCCCCTTAGTCCCTTCTCTATTAGCTGACAAATCATTAAGGCACAAGTCTGACCTTGTCATTCCTCTGCTCAGGAAGCTCCAGAGGCTCCCATTTACCCACCAAATTAAATTCACTTTCTCCCTTTACTATTTAAAATTCTCCACAATTCATTTTTGCAAGGTAATTGCACATTTCTTTGCTTCATGTGCTCTACGATCAAACTGGCCTATTTGATTTTCCTGACACATGATGCATCTCATCTTTGTGCCTTTCCATAGATTATTTCCCATACTTGGAATGAACTTCCTCTTCATCCTTCCCTCTTAGATTCCTTCATTATCTTCAATTTCAATTCAAGCATTTTTTCTATGAAGACTTATCTGATTTTCCTGGTGCTAGTGCCTTTCATACCCATTCCTACCCTTCTTAAAGGCTCAAATCAAATGCCACCTCCTTCCCAAGCTCTATTCCTTTCATTTTCTAGTGCTTTGTTTTATTTATTTGTATGTGTATGTGTTTTTAGACACACCTATGACATCATTGGTACAGTAAGTTTCAAATGAGAAGACTGATCAGATAATTGACCAGAATTGACCTATTCAAATAACTACACATTCTGAAACATAGAGACTTAGAGTTGCCTGGAGTTGTGGGAAATAAATTAACTTGTCACATATCTAGCATGCATCCATTCATCTATCTATCTATCTATCTATCTGTCTGTCTGTCTGTCTATCTATCTATCTATCTATTTATCTAATTTGCTTACGTGCGTCCATGCTATTCTCTCCATAAATAGAATATAAACTCTTTGAAGGCAAGAATAATTTCATTTTTGTTTCTGTATTCCTAGCACCTAGAACAGTGCTTGTTACATAATAGCCACATAGTAAATGCTTTTTAAATGAACATATAAATAAAAAATTTTAAGTGATCCCAAATTTGATATAATTAAAGAATTATACAGCAAAAGTACTATGAAGGATATAATCAGAGGAATATATCCAGAAAAAGACAGGCTAAACAAGTAGTGAGAACAAGAAGCAACTAATAAATGACTTTTATGCTCTAATGGCATGCCTACAATTTCAGGATAATGTGAAAAACTACCAGCTTGTTAGAAAGAACTTTTATGGACCTTTCATGGGTAGACATGGAGGAGAGTTGCATTAAGACAGATAAGCATAGATAAGTGGTGATCTAATTGTTGTAGGGAATATTTAGGTTGGTGAGATTTGATTCATCAGAGCATTAGAATGTCACAGACATGACAGATTATGCCATTATACCAAAGTCTTAATAATATTTTTTTATTTTCAAAATACATACCAAGATAGTTTTCAACATTCACTCTTCTAAAATCTTGTGTTCCAAATTTTTCTCCTTCTGTTTCCCCCAGCCCTTTCCCCTAGGCAGCAAGTAATCCAATATATGTTAAACATGTGCAATTCTTCTATACATATTTCCATGTTTATCATGCTGCAAAAGGAAAAACAGATCAGGAAGGAAAAAAATGAGAAAGAAAAACAAGTAAGCAAACAATAACAAAAAAGGTGAAAATGCTATGTTGTGATCCACATTCAATCCCCAAAGTTCTCTCTCTCTGGATGCAGGTGGCTTTCTCCATCACAAGTCTTAGTGGAATTGTCCTGAATCACCTTATTGTTGAAAAGAGTCACTTCCATCAGAGTTGATTATCAGATAATCTTGTTGCTGTTCCAATGTTCTCTTGGTTCTACTTACTTCACTTAGCATCTTGCAAGTCTCTATAGGCCTTTCTGAAATCATCCTGCTAATTGTTTCTTATAGAACAACAATATTCTTTTATATTCATATACTATAAGTTGTTCATCCATTCCCCAACTGATGGGTAACCACTCATGTTTCCAGTTGCTTGCCACTACAAAAGAGCTGCTGCAAACATTTTTGCACATGTGGGTCCTTTTCCCTTTTTTATGATCTCTTTGAGATACAGACCCAGTAGAGACATTGCTGGTTCAAAGGATATAGGCACAGTTTGATAGCCCTTTGGGCATAGTTTCAAAATGCCTTCCAGAATGGTTAGATCAGTTCTGTCATCTTTGCCAATCTGAGAGATGTGTAGTGATACCTCCGAGTTGTTTTAATTTGCATTCCTCTAATCAATAGTTATTTAGAGCATTTTTCATATGACTAGAAATGGTTTTAATTTCTTCATCTGAAAAAATGTCTGTTCATATCCTTTGACCATTTATCAATTGGAGATGATTTGTATTCTTATAATTTTGAGTCAATTCTCTATATATTTTAGAAAGGAGGGCTTTATCAGAACCCTTAGCTGTAAAATGTTTTTTCCCCAATTTTCTGCTTCATTTTTGATCTTTCTGCATTGGTTTTGTTTGTATAAAACCTTTTAAATTTAATATAATCAAAATTATAAATTTTGCATTTCATAATGTTTTCTATTCTTCCTTGGTCATAACTCCATGATGATTTTGCAAACCTTAGCCTAAAAGATAATTTTAGATTTTGGGTGAAACATTCTTCTGGTTCTACAGGATTGTTTAGAACACATATTAAAACTATGAGACCTGCATCAATTATGTATAAATGATAACAATAACTCAAATTTGTATAGGACTTTAAAGTTTGCAAAGTTTTAATTCACACCATCCCATGGGAGGTTAGGTAGTACAAGTGTTATTATTATCACTAATTACAGTTGAGAAAATTGAGCCTCAGAGAAGAAGAATGATTTGCTCATTTTCACACAGTTTATTTGGAGAACATATAGTAGGAAAACTTTAGAGCTGGTGTGCTAGACTTCATGTTTTTGAGGGTGGGAAGAAGAAAGAGAAACTTGTATGTAATACCAAATATATGCTATGCATAGTGCTAAGCACTTTACAAATACTAATTAAAAAAAACACAAAAACCCCCAAATACTAATTCATTTGATCCTCACAACAATTCCGCAAAGTAGAGATTGTTATATACATTTTACAGTTGAAAGGACTCACATAACTAGTAAAAATCTGAGATCATATTTTAATTTAGACATTCCTGACTCCAGACCCAGGGTTCTATTCAGATGTACTACCTAGCTGCTGAGAAAGATCAAAATAACTAAATTTTAAGTATAAATCACAGTCTGATAGTGACTGATTACTTTAACTAATCAATCAAAGAGCCTGCAGGCTGACCTAAGTATTTTGGGAGAAATAATATATAGTTTCCCTGTCAGGATCCATGTCTGGTCAAGGCTAGCTAAGATTTTGAGAATAGCTTTTGGAGTATTTTCTTCTTTGGAGTATCTTTCCTTTTTGAGTAACTGGGAAAAATGAAGTGTTTTTATTCAAAATGTGCATGGGGATAGGTGGAATTGGTAATAAAGAAACTGAAGAAAAAGAGAAGAGGGACTTTAGAACAGAGGTGTCAATCACATGCTTATGGGCATCATATATCAACTAACACCTACAAATACAGTAAACTAGATTAAAATCTATTTGGGAATACATACACACATATACACATTCATAAAGATACAAGAAAACAGATAATATTACATTTTAAAGGTAGAATATGTATCTGGCAGGTATCCTAACACACATATTTATTTATGGATTAGGTTTCTCTTTCTGTTTGTGTTGGACATTGCTGCTGTGCAGTTATGGCAACCTAGGAAGAGGCCCTCTGAAGCAAAATTGCTTCTCAATTTTGCATAGAAAGATGGCCAAGAAAAGTATGGCATCCTGAGCCTTCCTGTCACTCTTTGAGGTAGCTGGGCAGGGGGTGATGTGGACCAATCCTGGAGTCAGGAGAACCCCTTATACTTACTAGCTGTGGGACCCAGGGAAAACTTAACTTGGACTTCCCCCAGTTTCTTCAACTATAAAATAGGAATAATAATAGCATTTACCTCCCAAGTTATTACAAGAATCAAATGAGATATTTGTGAAGTGTTCAGCACAGTTCCTAGTAGTAGGCCCTTCATAAATGCCTTAAAAATAAAAGGAATCTGTGGGACTGGCTACCAGTGCTAAGGGCACGCTGAGGGAATGACAGGATGTGAATTCCTGTATAACAGTGACAGAAATCTTCTAGGTTACATGGCAAGAGGAAGTTATCCCACAGGAGATCAAAGATGTTTCTAACGTCCATCTCCATAAAGGAAAAGAAAATAGGTCATCCTCTGACAATGAGGGGGAGGACTCTCTTAGTCACTGCTGGCAAGATTCTTGCCAGAGTCCTCCTTAATCTGCTGATATTTCACCTGTAAGATAGTCATCTACCTGAGAGCCAGTGTGGCTTCAGAAAGGGCCAAGGAACAGCTGATGGGGTGTTTGCTGCCTGACAACTCCGGGAGAAATGCCAGGAGTAAACAGAGTTCTATACACATTGTAGATCTGACCAAGGTCTTTGATACTGTCAGTCATGAGGCTTTATGGATCCAAATCTTCTGATAAGGTCTTGGTTGTCAGTCTTATTGGCCTTCACTTTCATCATTTATGAAAAAAGGGGAGGTTAGATAAGAGGGCCTCAGAAGTCCCTTCTGGCTATGCCATGTTTTAGATAAAAAGTCTTGTCAGAGGCACTTTCTTTTATAAGGAATGCCTCCGGACAATTTGGCCAATAGAATTTTTTCTGCTAATCACAAAAATTGTTGACAAGACATTTCCAAATCACATTTATTGGAACTGTAAGAAAGAAATAGAATAGAATGGCCTAAGTGGCTGAGGCACCGTGCCCTCTCCATTTCCACTAAGTGGTTTCTGTTCTCTGGCCCACACATTTGTTCTGGGGTGAGTTCATCCTGGTTTTTAATGATAGAGATTAGTCTCCTTTTATTTTTTGGTTCATTATAGTCCTTACTTCTTGGGGGAAAATTACTTAAAGCTGAGGTTTATTTAATGTCTAGGATATTTTCCAAAGCAGGGTTGTGGTGGTAGCTCCATGTACAATATGAATCAAGTAGGTGACCACTGTTTATTTCCTATACATAAAAAATTAGTTAATACACTGAAGACCTGCAAAAATATATTGACAAATGGAATTAAAACAGGATTCAGTAATATATAATTATTGTTATACTTTCCTGGGAGGTTGATACTTAAAACTCAGGACATGAAGCAAGTTGTCAGACTGCTGAACAGGCATTGTTATGTTTCACCTTGGCTCAGTATTGATCAAATGACTCCCTCCAAGAGCATGACTTTAGGAAAGCCAGATCAGAACTTGAGACTGATCCAGCCACTAAATTTGTTCTTCTTTGGCCATGGAATGTCTTTATCCTTTGCATCATAAAAAGCTAACACAAAGCTGCCCTGCTCTGACAAGAAACACTAGAATAGTTGCTGGAACATCTCTGAAAGTGCTTATGGCATTGATTAACAACCACAGAATTTCTGGACTTCTCAGACCCACAAGGTCAAGTATAGACACCCATCTCGAATTCAAATTTTGGTTACCTGTGATTAGGCAAAGATACCCAAAGCAGAAGACACAGCCAGAGACCCAAACTCAGGTTCATCTAGCTGAGCCCTCCTGTTCCAGGTGCCCACATGAGAGGAGTCAATGTGCTGCCAGGATTGGAGAAGGGTACTAGTCCCTCTTCTACCCTCCCAGTGAAAAGCTCCAAGGGTATTCACAAATCTGGCAGATGGAAAGGGAAGTCAAGGGCAGATCACTCCATTGGAAGATAGACTTAATAAAGGAATTGCTTCATCATTCCCCAAGTCACTGTGCATGATCCACTGGAAAGTAGGCAGGGCAGCTTTGTGTTAGCTTTTTATGATGCAAAGGATGAAGACATTCCATGGCCAAAGAAGAACAAATTTACAAAATTATCAGTTTTCTCATCTGTCAAATGAAGGGACTGAACTCCATAACATATAGGGGCTCCTCTAGTTTTACATGTATGATTCTGAGTCAATTGGGTTTAGACTTACTCTCCCAACCCCACTAGTACTGGTGGGTTGGATCTTTATAAGTCAGCTTGCTGTTATTCAGTGTCATGTCTACCTCTCTATGACCCTATCTAGGGTTTTTTTGGCACAAATACAGGAATGGTTTGCTGTATCCTTCTTCAGTTCATTTTACAGATGAGGAAACTGAGGTAAATAGAGTTAAGTGGCTTGTCCAGGGACACACAACAAGGAAGTATATAAAGCTAGATTCAAACTTAGAAAGATGAATCTTCTTAAGTCCAGGCTTGGTACTTTATTCACTGTACCACCTAATTGCCCAGCACTTCCCTACTTCTCCCCAAAGTTTCTAGGGGCAACCCTGAGGGATTGAGGTAAATATAATGTAATCATTACTGAGCCTCCATCCAGTGAAATGTATCAATCAGTTCATATTTCTCTAGTATCACCTAAACAGTGATTATTTACCAGTATAAGCAGGACCATTTAGTCTATCCTCAATACCAATCAACATTAATTATTTTTTATGAAGGAACTTTTACTGGGAAGATAGTAATACTTCAAGTATAAAAATATCTGAAGCCAGGAGCACACTATTCTCTATCTTGGTTTAAATTTAAAGAGGTAGCTACTAAACATTTGCTTTATCACTAAATAAATAATGAAATAAAACTTATTTGCTTTAGATTTGCTTTACAAACATTAAAACACTTAGTATAGTGCTTGGGGTTTAATACATGGTTATTTCACCACCACTACAATCCCTCACTTCTGGTTGTGGTACAGCCTGTATGGGTAAATTGATTCTTTGCTTACAGGATGAGTTATCTTGGCTATTGGGTCAATTCACTTATTTATTTAAAAAAGCTTTTTATTTTCCAAATATATGCATAGATAGTTTTCAGCATTCACCTTTGTAAACTCTTATGTTCCAAATTGTTTTTCTCCCTCCCTTCCCCCTATCCCCTCTCTTAAACGGCAAGTAATCCAATATATGTTAAACATGTACAATTCTTTTATACATAGTTTCACAATTATCATGCTGCACAAGAAAAACCAGATCAAAAAGGAATAAAACAAGAAAAAAAATGCAAATAAATAAGAATAAAAAAAAGTGAAAATACAACGTTGTGATCTTTACTCAGTGCCCACAGTCCTTTCTGGTACAGATGGCTCTCTCCATGGTCAATTCATTTATGGACTGGGTCAAGCAGGTTGATTCTTAGCACTGACTCCTCACTGGGCTTCACTGCAATGACTGTGGCAGGCACTGCTTCTACATCCCCATTGTAGACCTCAGGTGGATCTCCTGACTGATATTCACAAAGGGGTGTCCTGGTTTGCTCCTCCTCCAGTATTCATTCACCTAATATGAGAAAAAAATAAGTACACAGGGACAGAAGAATAGTAGGACCTTTCACGTGACAATTGCAAGGCAGACAAGGAGACAAAGCTATCTTTCTTCACATTGGAAGTTTATTGTGGCTCTTCCTCATTTGAAAACTTCCAACGAAGAGAGCAATCCTTTTGTTCAATCCTTTTGACCATATATTCAGTTCAAGTTCAGTACTCAATTATTATTTTTTTATCACCACAAAGTAAGCAGGCAGGAAAGAGTGGCAATGACTCTAAATACTTTGAATTAGGGGTAAAGTATCCATTAATCACTATCACATATTTCTTAAAACAGGCTAGCCAAGCCTCAACTCAGATTGGGAGCATACAAAGCATACAAATCATCTAAGATTGGATAGCCCCCTTATTACATATTTTAATTAATTTACTGAAGGGAATAATAGTGGAAAGTTGCTTGGGAAGATTTAGTCATGGTTTCTAAGGGAATACAAGGCATTCCCAATTTTTAATTTGGTCAGTGATTCAAAAGAGATATGACATAAGATAAGATATTGTTATAACACTGAATCTTACTTTTTGGAATATAATGGAGGTCTTGGTACGATATACTTTTACAATTCTGTGTGTGTGAATTTTGATATGTGAGAGAATAGCAATAAATATACTAAAAATAATATTTAAGATTAAGAAATGAAAAATTCAAAGACTTGTAGACCATTTAATAGTAAAACACCTGCATATTGTGTTACTTTCAAGAATTAGAAGATGCTGATGTAGCAAGCATTAGATAATATGCAGCATTAGCCAACATGAAAAGAGCCTTGGAAGTTTTTTCAAAAAAGTATATTGCATGCATATGTTAAAATCATACAAAATTCTTTTCATAGATGTACACACACTGATAAGATTTTCAGAAATCCTCTGAGTATCCTCATATTTGAAAAGACATGTTGATATCAAATTCTGGCAAAACCTCAGGGCCTCTTCAATGAAATCTACAAACACTTAAAATAAATTTTAATTTGTGAATTATGTGAATTTATTAATTCACATAAGTAAAACAAAATATATGAAGAATGAATATTGTTGAAATTGTTGTCTGATGAGCAGCGTATATATCTTGAACAGACACTACCTTTGGACAGTGAAGTGGGTCTTGATTTGAATAGTAGGAGAGTGGCCTAGATGGTATTTGAGGAATTGTATAATGTTTTTAATCATCTCAAATTCCTACCTCATGTAAAAAGTTATCTTTTAATATCCAATACTCTTGAGTCTTCAGTGGTTCCTCAGGATCAGAGAGTATTCATTCAGAAGGAGCAAGATAATCTATTATAGATCAGTGATGAGCAAATTTGGAGTTTGAAGAAGACCATTTTTCCTTTTTTTTTTTTTTTTTAACAATTTCTTTTTCAAAAAAAACCTTTCCCCCCCCCATTACCCTCTCTTCCTCCACTGAAAAAGAAAAAAGAACCAATATGTAGAATGGAGAAAAACAAATTCCTACACTGGCCATGTGAACTGAGAAGGGCAACCCAGGAAGCTGAAATTGTCACCACTTGCCTGGGTCTTGCCAACTGCTTATGCTGCATCTAAAAGAAAACAATGAGGTTTCTGGTGGCTCCAGCATTCAATAGTGCAGTTTCTAAGACTGTACCTATTTGTAAGTAAATTGCCCTTTGCTCAAATCAAGGATGAGAACAAACAAAGATTTAATTTTCTGGTTCTAGACTTTCTTATTGCTTAGGAGGTTTCTGGTAAGGGATGGAGGGAAGATGAGGGTTTTAAATAGAATGGATAAATGTCTTAGGGTGTGATACCTAGAGAGGGTACTCTGATACAAATATATCTACATTTTCTTTTACTTCTATAATTTAGTGTTTCAAAAGTAATGTCCTTAGTAAAAGGAGATTTGATGAACTATATACAAGGAACAGGAAATTAGAATAATTGCCAAATTAATAAGGTTTAATTGAAAGATAAACTCTGGTTTTGTTGTGGATGCACTATGCTGGGGACTGAACATATGAACAACAGATAATTGGCAATAAGTTGCCCTTCAGATTCCTGATAAACAAGCAGCTTGGCTAATACAGCACCTTCTACTGAATGAATGGATTGAAAATTAGATTGAAGGGAAAGGTCAAGTTAACAAGCTTTTTATTAAGTGGCCACTACATGCCAGACTCAGTGCTGAACTCTGATAAAACAAAGAAAGGCAAAAAATAGTCCCTGCTCTTAAGCTCACATTATAATGGGAGGAGACAATAAGCAAAAAACTGTGTACATAGAAGCTATATACAAGTAAACTAGAGATAATCTGAGAAGGAATACTCCCATTATTGAGATACTTGAATTAGTGAATTGCTGCAGATGTCAACTGAGTCCTTATTGATCTAGGGTTGGAATCTGAATTCATCAGTATGTGAAAAAAGGTGGGAGTACAATTGAAACACTTCAATTTCCCTGAATTGTTCTGCTTCAGTTTTCCTGGTGGCCACCCCCCTTCCTTGCCCCATTGGGACTGAGAGAATTGGGGCCTTGAAGCTCTGGCCACTCTCACATCCCAAAGAGTCATAAAACTCCAGATGGCTTATCTCAAATGCTTGGGTATCTCTTGGTCTCAGACTTCAGTCTTCTGCTTGACCTCATTATCTTGACCCCAATTTGTCAGGACTAAGCTATGGTCCTTTCCTGGAATTTCCATTCACCCAGTGCTCTGCCCCCTCCACCCTGCCTTGCCTTTGTTTCCCTGATAGCTGGAGCCCTATAAAAGTCTCTGGAATTACTTGCTAGGGGCTGGATGCTTTGAGACAAGAGTCATATCCAGCTGGCTGGCTATGGCTAGTCCAAATTCTCCACTATTAAAATATTAAAAACTTAATCTCTGTCTTGCTTCAGTTTCTCCAGCATTACACAATGTTCCATTTCCACAGATGTTGTAGCTTGGCTAAAATAAGTAATTGGAAGGGAAGTCAAATCAGTGTGATAGAATATAGCTTCTAGGGGAGACAGTAGTAAGGAGGCCCCCTGACCTTAGAGTGCTTCTTTTCTAACAACCTATCAATTCTGGCTTTAGAATCAATGATCCAGAGGTGTCCCTTCACCCTCCCCCCTACCTTAGAGTGCTATTGTTCTAACATCTATCCATCAATGATTATAAAAGTCCTCTGGCCTAGGAATATAATAATATTTTTTCCCTTAGATTTTAAGGAAGATATATTAATGATCCTGAGACTCTCTAATCTTACAGTGCTCTTGTTCTGGCAATGACTGTCAATGATTCTAAAGTCTTTGGGCCATTAAGATAGTCCCAGATCTGCTGGTCAGTGATAACCAAATTCCAGAGACCACTCCTCAGTTCTACCTCTAGGCCATAAAATTAGCATATCAATGACATGAAGAACTGGATAAATGTGTTTCCTTACTCCTGGTTCTTTGCTAAATTCTTTTGGAACTTAGCTCACTTCAATTGGCATTACAATTACAATTAACTTCACCCTTTAACTTGGATATAGGTTCAGACCTGCAAATTCTTTTGAGACACTCTGCAATACTGATCTGTAACCCCCAACCTTTTGGGATTCCTTCCCAACCTTAACAAGTGGTCTATACTATCTTGGTCAGTAGTAGTGCTTGTAGTCACAAAAGAATTTATTCAAACACAGTCAGATTGAGGATTCTGAAGGAAGCAGATAAGGAATACCAAATAAAAAAGTTTTGTTGCATGATTTCAGAGAGGCCTGGAGAGACTTGCATGGACTGATGCTGAGCGAAATGAGCAGAACCAGGAAATCATTATACATGGCAACAACAAGACTATATGATGATCAGTTTTGATGGACATGGCTCTCTTCAACAATGAAATGTTTCAAACCAATTCCATTTGGTCAGTGAAGAAGGCCATATACACCCAGAGAGAGGGATGTGAAATGTGGATCACAACATAGCATTTTCATGCTCTCTATTGATGTTTGCTTGCATTGTGTTTCCTTTCTCTGATTTTTTTTCTTGTAGATAGGATTTTTCTTGCACAACAATGATAAGTGTGGAAATATGTATACATATATTCAATTTGTCAAGTATTTTAACATAATTAACATGTAGTGGACTTCCTGCCATCTAGGGGAGGAGTGGGGAGTAGGGGGGAAAATTTGTAACAGAAAGCTTTTTAAGGGTCAGTGTTGAAAAATTACCCATACATATGTTTTGGAAATAAAAAATTTTAATTAAAAAAAAAAGTTTTATTGTTCCATAGTCATCAATTAGACATGCAGCCTAGAATAGACCGAGACCTGTGACATATCAATAATTCGAGGACCATAAGACATAACTGCCATTCAAACCCCCAGTTCATAGGGAGGGAGGACATATTACATGTGAGACTTCTGAAGGGTCTCCTTCAATGGAAACTTTGAGGAGGAGAAGGAAATGGTTAGGACAGGATTATAAAGTATAATTGTTAGTTCTGACATCTGTAAGGTATGGGGTAAACTCATGGATTTTTCATACAAGCTTCTGCAGGAGTATATTAAAAAGTTTAAACAGCAGTGTTTCTACTGGGCCTATATCCCAAAGAGATCTTAGAGGAGGGAAAGGGCCCCACATGTGCAAGAATGTTTGTGGCAGCCCTTTTTGTAGTGGCTAGAAACTGGAAACTGAAGGGATGCCCATCAATTGGAGAGTGGCTGAATCAATTATGGTATATGAATGTTATGGAATATTATTGCTCTGTAAGAAACGACCAGCAGGACGATTTCAGAGAGGCCTGGGGGGACTTGCATGAACTGATGCTGAGTGAAACGAGCAGAACCAGGAGATCATCATACACAGCAACAACAGTATTACATGATGATCAATTTTGATGGACATAGCTTTCTGCAACAAAGAATTGTCTCAAACCAGTTCCAATTGTTCACTGAAGAAAACCATATACACCCAGAGAAAGGGAAATGAAATATGGACCAAAACCTAACATTTTCATGATCTCTATTGATATTTGCTTGCATTGTGTTGCCTTTCTCTGATTTTCTTTTTTTCTTGTAGATAGGATTTTTTTTGCATAACTTATCAAGTATTTCAACATTATTAACATGTAGTGGACTTCCTGCCATCTAGGGGAGGGGAGGGGACTGGGGGTAAAATTTGTAATGGAAAGCTTTGTAAAGATCAATGCTGGGGAACTACCCATACATATGTTATACAAATAAAAAGCTTTAATAAAAAAATTAAAAAAAAAGTTAAAACTGCTTCACTTATCCTGAGGCTGCTCATTCACTGAGCCCGTTTTGGGGTTCAGAGTATTATTCCTCCTAAGTATCTGTGATAATGAACTGCAACTTATGTCATATTTTTAAATATATCAAGAATCTATTATTTTATGTGTATTACATAGTATTTATAGTATCTCCCTGAATTTCTATTATATTATCATTTTAAGTCTTTCAATGGATATATAATATTACTTATAACCACATAAATATAATTATCAATGGTAATTTTGGTTTTTTTTTCCGTATTTACAGCAAGGATTATACAAGAAGCTCTGAAAGTCCAAAGGCCACCTTAAGGACATAAAATTAATCAATCAACAAGCATCCATTAAGTGATTAATATGTGCCAAGTACTATATCCTCTAAAATATATCTAAGTCCTTTTTGTCAAGAGGAAACTTCTGAGCTAGGATTTCTTTATAAACATGTTTCCTTGTGTAATGCTCAGGGAGAAACTGATGCAGTATCACACATATTGGAGATTAGATAATACTTTATTGATGTTAATTGAGAGTTCAGAATCCATAGCTATGGATCAGGACTGCTGGGACTCTTGTCTCAAAGCACACAGTCTATTGTGAGTTTAGACTAACAGAAATGCCAGCTGACTGGATCTCAAGCAGGTCCAACAAATAGTAAGTTTGGTCATAGGATTCTTATAGACCTCCAGCTCTCAGAGGGAACAGAGAGCTCATGAGGCAGAAGGA
>JAJPUD010000061.1:223205-293321 GCA_023553655.1 Myrmecobius fasciatus
GGGGGGGAGTTGCTACTGAGGCAGAACAATTAAGAGAAATGAAACAGAGCAATTGAGGGAAACTGAGACATAGAATTGTGGCACAACATTCCACACTCTCTCTCCTGAATATGCAAATCATTGAATCACCTTCCCCCAGATACCTGGAAGGTCTTAGCACCATGATTTTGACTGACCCTACCAGGAGCAGATAAACCAAAATAAAACTAGAAAAGGTGCAAGGACCTATGGCAATGGCAAGTCTCTCCCTGATAGCCCCAGAGCTGTTAACAGCCTTCCATAGTCCTCCCTTTTGCAAGTTTGTCAGGTCCTCTGCAGTTCTGGAGCTCCATCTCAGCCAGGGAACCCAGTTTGAGATGGGCAGTTCAATGGTAGGTCTGCAGTAATTCGTGCACTAGCCTCTGCTTGCCCTCTAGGAGGGACACTGCATGGCCTTCAGAGACTACAAGGGGAAGAGTGAGGCCCAAAATTGCTTCACCTGTCCCCACCTAAAGAACAGACAGGCTGGGGAGCACTGCTGCAGATCAGAGAATCAGTGTCAGAGTGTGCACACTTGGACCATCAAGGCAGGCACCCACGAACTCAGAGGCCTGATAACCGGATGGTTCTTGGAGGATGCTGAAATGTTAATTAAATAACTGGGGTTACAGTACTGGGAAGTGGATCAGAGAGACTGCCAGGAATCAGAAAATGGTCCCAGAAACTGAGTCTGCCAGGGCAATTCCAACAGAATAAGGGAGTTCAAAGTTAAAGCAGAGCCAGCAATCACATACTAGTTGGGGTTTAATAAACCAAGCAGGCAGAAAAAAAAAATGAAAAAGGACTGCTGTAGGGGCTTCCATTTAAACTGGTGGGTTGGGGGTGGGACAGAAGTACCTAAAGCCAAATGACTAGGAAAACTAGAGTCACTAGTGGTTCCCATTTCGAGTATTTTGGGAAAAATCCACTAGCTTTTCTGGTTATTATTATTCCTGGTTATATATTATTATATATTATATATCCCTCTTTTTTCCCACCTTAGGAATCATCCAAGGAGGAGTAAATAGGGCTCTAGTTGTCAAGTTCATCCCACATAACAGACTAGTATAGTAGGGGTTTTCCACTCTAGAACTCAAGATCCCTTAAACAATTACATATCCTGAGGGGAACATTGTGATCAATTAGGCAATGCAGATACAAACTACCCATTACAGTAACAGCCACCCAAAATCTCAACCCAACATTTTCCATCCTTAAATCCCAAATACAGCAAATAGGGGCCCAATCAGGATTGTACAGTAACACACAGTAATAGGGGATCCAAGCAGGACAGCACAGTAACAGTCAGAGTTTAACAGCCAGTTATCAACCACCCTCAGTTCCCCAAATCAGGAACAAGTCCATTTAGGAGAAGGGGTGATGTCTCTTTAAGAACTGCTTCATGCTGAGAGAGGCCTAAGTGAACTTCTTATCGGGGAGGGGGTTGAGCTAGGTGAAAGCCGGCAGTGAGCTGATCCAGGTCCTAGAAGCAGGCCAGTAAGGCTGTAACTTAACCAAAATCTAGAACAAAAAATAAATCCAACAAATAAAGGTTAGAACAGTCTGAGACAGAAAGACTGGTTCACAAAATGTGGAGAAGCCAGCATAGATGTACCAGTGGCTTTCAAGGTAGGAGACAGGTATCTCTCACAGGGCAGACAAACGGCTGTCAGGTTGCAGTTTCCACAAACAAAAAGCAGTTAGATCTCACAGACAACTGTGCTAATTGTCCTCTCATTATGCAGAAACCTTTAAGGATCTGAATATCTACAGACACAAATATCCAGTAACAGATAGATGACCAGGCTAAATACTCATGTGCCAAAGCATAATATTTATATATAACCAGTTTGGAAACAGCAAGGTATGACATAAGTGAATTGCATCAATAATTCCTATTGACTATTGCCCCGATCATAGAAATGAGTTACAGGAGGAAAAACAGGGACATGGCCATAACATAATATAATCAGTCAAAATTGAATCTCCAGCACATACAGGACACAGGATAGAATAGCCTTAAGTCAGTTTTACTCCAGGTAATTGTCCCAGTAACTTTCAGAAGGTGGAACTTTAGAATACCCAAATAATATGCCTACAAGCCCAAGAAATTTCACTTCCAATAACAAATTCCATTAACCAAAGCTTCAGATGAATTTTAAACAGTCATTTACCATGATTTATATTGATAACAGTAAGAGATTTGTCCCATGAACTTTCTGGGACTTATCTTTCATATCTAAAGTAGATTTTCATAAGGTGAACATTATAGATCATTTTGCTTTTAAAATACCCAATACATAAAAATTCCAAATTGCATATTATCTATAACAGAAACATTTCCAAAGGGACAAAAGGCAAAAACTATTATTCTCAGAGTCCTTCTAAATAATGAATACAATTTTAAGATGACTCAATACAATCAATTAAAATTCATACAGAAGATCCCATTTTCACATAAAAGAATTAGAAAGATTATTAAAAATATCAATTAAACTTTTGGAAATAACCCTTGCAAATTATGGATCTCTCTCTCTCTTTTCCCAAATATCTTTCTGACTTGCCTCTTCTTTTTGTCTCTATGTCCTCTTCTCTTTCTTGCTACATGCCTTTTCCTTCTCCCTCTCTCTTCCCAAATACCTTTCTGACACTGTCTCTCTCCTTTTCTCTTATCCTCTTCTCTTTCTCTTTCTCTCTCCCAATCCCTCATCCCTTTCATATAAACCAATCTCTTTTCTCCTTTCAAGATTCACAATATAGTGAATAGTTAAATAATTCCACAAAACTCACACATATGTTTAAAATTAAATTTGACAAAATTTAAAGCATGACTGATAATGTTTACCAATTACCCAACATGTTTCAGAAGATAACATAAATTATCAGGACTTTTTAAAACAAGCTGTTATTAAACCGAATCAAATCAAATACAGCTCTTAAAAATAATTTTCCTTACAGTATTGATGGGTCAATATTTAAACAAATTTCTAAGATCTTATACCCAAAATAAACAATCTAGCATGCACAAGGCAACAGTAATTATAAACTAAGTTCGAAAAATTCAATAGACCCAGAAGCCCAAAAGGATATGGCATTTTTCTTTCCTCACTTAAATAAATTTCCTAAATTCCAATTGAATGTTGCAGGCAAACTAAATTACCATTTAGTTGTATGTATACATGCATATATACATATACACACATATATGTATATATACACACACATACAATTTTAAACTGGGTGTCCCCAAAACTTTTTTCTCCCAAAGTTTGCTCCATCACTAATTGACATCAACTTCCTTTGTTCTCTCTCCACCTCTCCCCAGGCAGAGCTGTTATCCCAGTAAGGAATAATTTGTTGCCACCTCACTATCAGGCTTTTTATTGCTCTTTTCCTTCTTTTTTTTCTTCTAGCAGGCTTTGGGGGTGGGGGGGAACTATTTTAAAGATAGCCAAACTTTTCTATTCCTGTTACTTTCAAATTAATGCAAACACATAACTCCAATAAGAAATTTTTAAAAACCCACAGGCTTTTTTTTTCCAACATTGAAATGACCAATTGCCACATTTCTCATTGTTCTTAAAACTTAACAGAGTTCCTTGAATCAAGAAAGAGACAAACGCTGACCACAAATACTTAGAAATGAAAGGCGAACTCCTGCTTTTCTCAGGAATGCCCTGAGAGGAGAGGGGAGTTTAAACCAAACAGACAGACAAATCTTGAACACTGACTCACACAGACACATAGAAGCAAAAGGCAAACTCTGGCTCAGGGGAATGCCCTGAGGGAGGCTTTAAGTTAACAACCTCTCCCTCTCCGATATTCAAATTGAGCCTTTCAAAGAGGCTTCCCAGATTCAGTTGGTGCTCTCGGCCTTCACAGAGAGTGCTCGGACTTCAGATTCGTGTTCTAAGACACCCAAACTGATGCCAACAGGTGGCCAAGACCAGATGATATTCTAAAAGCATCCAGAATTGTGTCCTAAGACACAGACCCAAATAGTCCTCTAATAGCTAACAGCACTCAGAATTGTACCCAAAGGCCACTCAGAACCAGATGGTACCACAAGGCGTCCCCTTGGCACCTCCCAGACTTGATGAAAGACAGGACTAGTTACTGGCTCGTCAATCCCAATCCTGTTTCTTCATATTTATTCTGGGGAACCACCAGTGTGTTGACACCCAGACAGACAGACAGAATTTACTCTGCTTGATGAAATTAAAACTATTTGTAGTCATATGAAAAGGTGCTCCAAATCACTATTGATCAGAGAAATGCAAAGTAAGACAACTCTGAGGTACCACTACACACCTGTCAGATTGGCTAAAATGACAGGAAAAGATAACGATGAATGTTGGAGGGGATGTGGGAAGGCTGGGACACTGATGCATTGTGGGTGGAACTGTGAACAGATCCAGCCATTCTGGAGAGCAATTTGGAGCTATGCTCAAAAAGTTATCAAACTGTGCATACCCTTTGACCCAGCAGCATTTCTATTGGGCTTATATCCCAAAGAAATCATAAAGGAGGGGCAGCTAGGTGGCACAGTGGATAGAGCACCAGCCCTGAAGTCAGGAGGACCAGAGTTCAAATATGATCTCAGACACGTAACACCTGTGTGACCCTGGGCAAGTCACTTAACCCCAATCGCCTAAGCAAAAAAAAAAAAAAAAAAAGAAATCATAAAGGAAGGAAAGGGACCCACATGTGCAAGAATGTTTGTGGCAGCTCTTTTTGTGGTGGCTAGAAACTGGAAACTGAATGGATGCCCATCAATTGGAGAATGGCTGAACAAATTATGGTATATGAATGTTATGGAATATTATTGTTCTGTGAGAAATGACCAACAGGATGATTTCAGAGAGGCCTGGAGAGACTTGCATAAACTGATGCTGAGTGAAATGAGCAGAACCAGGAGATCAATGTACATGGCAACAAGACTATATGATGATCAATTCTGATGGACATGGCTCTCTTCAACAATGAAATGTTTCAAACCAGTTCCAATTGTTTGCTGAAGAAAGCCATATACATCCAGAGAGATGTGAAATGTGGACCACAAGGTAACATTTTCATGCTCTCTATTGATGTTTGCTTGCATTGTGTTTCCTTTCTCTGATTTTTCTTTCTTGTAGATACAATTTTTCTTGCACAAAAATGATGTGTGGAAATATGTATACATATATTCGATTTGTCAAGTATTTTAACATAATTAACATGTAGTGGATATCCTGCCATCTAGGGGAGGGGTGGGGAGTAGGGGGGAAAATTTGTAACAGAAAGCTTTGTAAGGGTTAATGTTGAAGAATTACCCATATATATGCTTTGCAAATAAAAAATTTTAATTAAAAAAAATCTAGCACAGGACCTGGCACATAGTAGGTGTTTAATAAATGTTGTTGATTGATAGCTTGCTATATAACTGTTGGCTTGAAAGGGATCTATGAGGTCAAGTCCAATCTATACTTGTTTTTGCTGCATCTCCAAAAGGAAGTCATTTAAGTTCTACTTGAAGCGCTTCATCAAGAGGAATATATTCATTTAGCAGCCCCTTTCAACTTTTTGAATAACTCTTTAATTGTTAAGGAAAACTTTCCTTAAGTTGAGTCCAACAAAATCTGCTTCTTTGCAACTTCTACCCACTTTTGATTCTTCCCTTTGGGACAAAGTAGAACAATAATATTTCTTGAACAAAATAGCTCTTTAAATTCTTGAAGAGAGATATCATTTTTTCTGCATGTCTTCTCTCCAACCTAACTATCCCCATTTCCTTCAACTGATTTTCATAATTAATGCTCCTATCTAAGCCATATTGCTTGCCCTTTACTGGACATTATTAAGCTTATTAATATCTTTCCTAAAATGTTATGCCTATTAGTGAACATAGTTCAGTTATAGATATAACCTGACCAGAGAGACTATGATTTTCTAAATTTTGGACTCTATGATTTTCTTACATACAGCCTCAAATTTCATTATCGTTTTTGGCTTTGATATTACATTGTTCAAGCATGTTAAGTTTGCAGTTCGTAAAACCAACAAAAAACTTTTTCAGATGAACTGCTATCTAGCTTTGTTTCACCTATTTTGTACTCATGAAGTTTTTTTAAATCAAATATTCAAGACTTTATATTTATCACTTTTGTATTTCATCATATTACATTGGGCTCAAAATTGCTTACTAAGACCTTTTTTGCATCCTGACTGTCATCTAATGTTAACCATCTCTTCGACTTTTGTGCAGATTTGTTAAGCATACCATCTAGGGCTAATCACAAATCTTTGGTTCATTTCTTTTCATATTGTTAAGTCATGATTATTCTTAGAATCTGGTCATTCAACCTGGTTACATGATTACTCTTAGAACCTGGTCATTCCAAAAACCATTTAATTTTAATATCTATCCCATAGATTTAGAACTAAAAGGAACTTCAGGTTTCTCCTTCTTGTCCCTGGGGATAATGTGAGAAATTTTGTGAAACATTTTGCTAAAATCTAGGTAAATATAATCACAGCATGCTACTGAATCATCTGTCTAGTAATCTTGTAAAAAAAAAAAGAAAGAGGGGAAAATAGGTCCACCTGTCATTGTCTGTACTTGATAAAATTATGCTACCTCTGTTTTCATAGTTTTATTTTTAATAACCATCCTTTTAATAATACATTATACAATTTGCCAAGAACTCAGCTAAGCTTGCCAACTCCATTCTCTTTAGTTAAATTCCAATAAAAAATTTTATTAAGTATCACTATCTGTAAAGCACTGGGAATAAAAAAAAAAGTGACAGAACCCACTGATATCAAAGAACTTACATCCTATAGAAACAAAATGGATATAGCATGCATCTTGGCTCCTTTTGGTGGGCCACATGCTAGAATTCAACTGTCTGTTCAGGATACTGGTTTGAAAAATGATTGACAAATGAGCTAGAAAGCACTGCTCTCTCCGGCTCTATATAAAGGATCAAACTCCTCTCTAAGAGAAAAACTCCTCTCACTTTTGAGTATATACCTTGAGGCTCTGTCAACATCTACTTTGGAAATCCAGTGGCAGGGGATTTCTGCCTTCTAAACCATTGCCCTACTGCTTATAAAAACATTGCAACAAGTGTAGATAGGTCTAAGACTAGCTTTCAAGTTTCTGCCTATCTCTTCTGCTTTGTGTTTCTTTACTTAAAGCACAAATGACCAAATAGAAATTCAGAGAGGTGGACATTTCCAGGCTTTATGAGTAGGAAATAAATAGCTCTCCAATACCTGACATCTACTTTGCATATTGAGTACCTTTTCTAGAAGGAACCAAGGTAATCCCTAGCTTCTGATCTCATTCAACTGAAATTTTGCTTCCAAAGATACCAATGATCTTTTGAATGAATCTTGGTCTATTTAAGGCCAGAACTAGAGTGACCTTTCTGGGAGGTAGTCCTTCTTTCTCAATTTCTCTAAATGTGCTATTTATACACTTGAAGTCTTTTGAGCATAACTTTCAGTTTATCCTTTGCTTGTTGGCACTTTAATTATTTCAGTTCAATTCAACAATTATTTAGTGTGAAAGCACACAGGCAAAAACATTTTGTGCAAAACCCCCCAAAGAGATAGACAGACAGACGAGAAAGTCCCTGCTCTGTAAGAAATTACATTTAATAGTTGCTGTGTAGTTTTACATTTTTGAGCTTATATCAGCATTATTCTTTGCATTCCTCTCTTCCTCCTTCTGTTTTTCTTTTCCTTCCTTCCCTTCTCTTTTCTTTCCTTCCTTTCACCTTTAAGTTTATGAAGAACTGATTACTCTTGATTAATGAGGATGTCTCCTATTACTTATTACACTAGAGTTTCAATCACCCCAACTGAAGATTGAGCTTGCGACAAACTTTAATGAAGCTGGTTGACACTGGCATGAAGACAGTTTCTAGCGTCGCTGGACATTGACACAAAAATCTTGCGGAGGCTCAGACACCTTGATTGGATTTTTCCGCACTTCTCACGTGCTGCAGTTGTAGCTCTTGGTTTTGCTTTGTTTTGAATGTACGTTTTGAACTCCCAACAATTTCCTAGATAAGGTCAGCAGAACATCTATCTCTTTATTTCCAGCGGGACACAACGCCCCGGGAGACTCCTTAATTTAAACCTTATCCCAATTCCTTTTCCTTCCTCTCCTCCCTTTTCCCCTCCTCCTCCCTCCCTCCCTTTCTTGTCTACTTCAATTTTTCTTCAGTCACGGTCCGTTTTCCTCAATCTGCGTGTCCCCCCCCATCAACCTCCCCCCTCGCGTCCGTCAGGAGGCAACGCGCAGGCGCCACGGCCGCGCCCTCCCCCGCCCCTCCATCTTGAGGGAGGGGGACCTCCACACCCAGCTTCGAGGGGTGTGTGCGCAGGCGGGTTGGGGACCAGAGTTTTGGGTTACAGCGGGCGGAGACTGGCCAGGCAGCGGCTAAGATCCGCGGAGCATCAGTCTCCTGGGAGACGACGGCGGCGGCGGCGGCGGCTAGGGAGCTACAACCTCGTACTCTCTCCTGTGGTCTCAGAGCCCGGAGCACGAGGCCTCCCCATGGATTCCCAGAAAGTGAGTGATGGGAGCTGGGGGCGTGCGAGCGGCGCCCCATCCTCGCGCGCGGGGCGGGGCGGGGCGCGTGTGTGCGACCCGGCGTTTGTGCGGGTGTGGGGGGTAGAGAGAAGAACCCCACCGCCTGGGTCTCTTCCTCCTCTCCTTCTGGGGCGGGGGAGCGGCCAGATTTTCCTCCCCTCCCCATCCCGGGCCCCAGGCTCTGTGTGGGGCGCGGAGACGGGGAAAGCTGCATCGGGTGAGCTGGAGGAGGCGGTCCCGAGCTCCTTCATCCTCCTCCCTCGGCGATGGCGCTTTCCCCTCCCTATCCCGGCGGTAGCTCCGTTAGGATCGCGGCATCCCGGGACCGGCCCAGCCCACACCCTCGTAGCTCCCTGGGAACGTCGAGAGCCCAGTTCAGGGCACGGGAAGAGACTGGACCTGGCAGCTACCCCCGGAGTGCGCTGAGGAGGGTTTGGTCTCGAGGGGGGGGGGCGGCGCTGCTTATTCTCCAGCTCAGGTTTCCTCAGCGACGAGCGTCCAGGCCTGTGAAATGACCAGAAAGTCCCTGTTCTGAGGTAAAACTTGTGTCAGGCACGGTGGGGACAGAGGCCGGAAGCCTGGGAATGGGCCCCCACCCCCATCCCCGAACCCCCAACATTGTGAAAGACTCCACGTTTGCAGTAATCGGTGACATTTCGATGTTGACCTCCGAACTCCTAAGGTAGTGGGTGCTCCCGGGGAGGACTGGAGGAGTGATCCATATAATGATGAGCATCCTTAAACTCTGCTTTACCCACCTACCCATCTCCGACCTCCCAACCCCCTCCCTCGGGGAGGGAGTCGAATACTGCTAAAGGTGATGATAATGATAATACTATGTGAAACCGTGCTGGGCAAAGTACTCTACAGTTATTATCTCATTTGATCCTCCCTACAAACTTGGGAAGTGAATGTAATAATAATAAACTAGCATTTATATGCCCTTGGCTTTG
Organism: Myrmecobius fasciatus; assembly: GCA_023553655.1. Taxonomy (NCBI): domain Eukaryota; kingdom Metazoa; phylum Chordata; class Mammalia; order Dasyuromorphia; family Myrmecobiidae; genus Myrmecobius; species Myrmecobius fasciatus. The sequence goes on from JAJPUD010000061.1 coordinate 232,761, forward strand.
TGCCAGGCATTGTGCTAAGCACTTTTAGTATCTTTAGGATCCTCCTTACAACCCTGGGAGAGAGGTGCATTAGTAAAAATAATTGTAATAATGATGATAGCTGGCATTTATATAGGATTTTGACAGAGAAAGAAACAGGCCTTGGGGAAATTGTGACTTGCAGACAAAGTATTTGAAGCAGGATTGGTATTGTGGTCTTTTTGATGATAGCTGCTTCTTGCATATATTTCTTGTAGGTTGTGACTATAAGGAAGATCTAGAGTTGGAAGGCGTTTTCTAGGTCATTTAAATTTAACTCCCTTAAAATTTACAGATGAGGAAATTGAGGTCTAGAGAAGTCTCAAGGGCTTCAAATCCCAAGAGTTGGGATTTGAAATAGGTCTTGTGACTCCAAATTATGCACTTTTTCTTATACGAGATACTACTACTTTTAAAATCTTTCCATTTTTTGCATAGCTAACATTTTATTAAGCACCTACTAAGTAAGGTAAGGGAAAGAGTATATATCTACAGTTTTAGTGCTTTAAGTTTAACTAGTTTAAGTTGTTATTCATGTTTCTATAAAAGCAAAGCAGCTTCTTAGGGGTAATAAACATACCAAATCTGAGAGCTAAGATTAGAACTATGGACTGAAATCTCTCTGCCCTTCCCTGTGAACTATTGTCTTTCTTTAAATAGAATTAAAAGGGCTCTAATTAATACTGGACCAGGAAATCATAAGTTCCCTATTATATTTTTTCTGTTTCTAATTCTTTGTATTATCTGTGCAATCTTGGGAAATAAGCACTATTGACTAATGATTTTAAGATTTGATAATTCTGTGATTTATTTTTTTTGTGTGCCTGAACTATAGCTTATTCTAAAGCAAATGTGTTTAGGGTATTGTATTCTAAAAGACTGATAAAAAAAATCTGAAGCCGTTCTGTTGGAAGCTATAAAGCAATGGAAAAACACGTTTAAAATGTTTAAAAAAATTTCAGGCTGTTAAAGAATAAGTTAGGCATATGAAAATTGTAAGCATTTATAGCGTAAAGTATAGTTAATGTATGCTTGCATCTTCAGTAAGAAATTAGGGGCACATTTCTGATTTCTAATTTTTATGACTAATGATTAATACTCAAGTAGGTTTCTAAATATTCTACTTTTTGTTCTTTGGATATTTTTATGTCTAATTTTTAATCAGTAGTTTTGTTTTTAAACAACTGTTTATAGTGTCAAGTTACTGTAACTTTTTAGATGAGAAATGTTGTGACTTAAATGATTGATTATTTTATGTCCATTTTATGTCATCGTACCAATTTGGATTTAAACAAAGAGAGGTCTGTCTATAATAGTGCTGGACTTAAAAGTTAAGAAGACCTGGATTTGAATCATGCCTCAGATGACTAATAACTGGGTAACCCTGAGCAAGTCATTTAATTTTTGCAGACTATTTTCCTAATCTCTGAAAGGAGGACTTTGGATTTGATCTCTAAGATCCTTTCCAACTCTAAACTTTGATTTTATAAAATGTTAGTAATTTTCACTTCAGCACTCTAATTGTGGTTAGCCATAAGCACCAGTTTATCATCATATTTTAGTATAGGAAGATTGAATTAAACTTTATGCATTAACAAATTGTACTATTTAAAAGAGTATTTTATATTGTGGCATTCAAATATTTAATATTATTTGAATCTTTTTTCATAGAAGTTGTTATAAAATTATATTACATTCTAGAGTTGTTTATATACATTTTTCTCTTTATGATCAAACAGGAATGTTAACATTTTCCTGACAGATACATGAGAGAATGGCCATGAAGATATCTTTTTTCTACTCTGGAAAAGTGAGGATTGTCAATAATCAAGCAGTTCTTTCTAGTTAAATATTTATTCAGGAAGAAAAAAGATAGAAAGGGTGATAATGTATTATAACAAGGATTTGATGCTAATATTCCTTTGGATTCTGCTTTCTTTTGATGTGTGGCACAGTGTAGATAGGCTGTTAGAGAGAAACCTTGGAATGGGGAGTTTTATTGTTCTTTTCTACAACCACTCCCCAAATGAAACCAGGCCAAGTTCACCTTTGCCTCTTAGGTTACAGAGCCTCCCTTATGTTTTTAACAAATGGTTTCCTCCTAATAGAGCCAAATGAAGACCATTAAATCCAAATTGAAAGAGGATTGGAAGTTCTGACTCATGTAACTCCACTGCTCTAGTTATAGGATCTGAGGCTTAACTAAAGACAGTCTTACAGTAACAGGATGGCTGCTGGTCAGCAAATAGATAAGTCTGACCAGCTGCTTTTCTATCTGAGGAAATAATTTGGACTATGGTGTTACATTACAACAGACACTGTTTGAACAGAGTGGGGGGGAAAAACTATCGTTTTTGCTATATATAGCACCATGGATACAGACAACTTCAGCCTTAGCTTCTATACATAGTAGGATTTTGTTGAGTTTCTGGAACACATTCTTCCAGAAGACATGTTAAATGTAGGTTAGCTTTGTTTGATATAAAAAAGCCTTTTGAATATATCCTTAACTAAATTTGAGAAAATCATAAAGGTTTATTTCCTTATGAAATGAGGATAGAATCAGAGAATATTGTGATAGTTGGAATTTGAGGAATTACAGATTTAAAATTTGAGAACAAGGAAAGATTATACTTTAATTTTGTTCAGGAGACACCCTCCACATGGGGAAATACAGTATTCTACCTTAGTAAAGCTGTAGAAGAATAAATTAGGGACCATTTGGAGGAAGGCCACTGAAAGTATTATGTGTCTTTATATATTTTTTTCTCTTCTTTTCCTTTCTCATTTTAGAAGATATAGTAGTATAAATTGTAGCCTGGAAGAGAGAATGACTAATATAATAGTGTTTTTGAATGTTTTACTCAGTACATCTTTTTACTTGAATCTCACAACAATCCTGTGAGGTTAGAATACCTACACATGATATTAGCTTCATTTTACAGCTTAAGGAAATTGAGGTTACAAAGATATTGAAGGCAAGATTTCTACAGTGCTGCTTTGATCATGTCATTTTCACTAAACTTCTTTTGTTCTCTGCTACCTCCAGAATCAAATACAAAAACCCCATTTGGTATTCAAAGTAATTCATAATCTAACCTCCTCTTCTACATTTCCAGTCTTTTTTATAGTTATTCCTGCCATGTACAGTCACATTGATTTTCTTCTGTTCCATAGATAAGACATTGCATTTCTTTGCTCTTGGCATTTTCTTGCCTGTCCTCCAATCCTAGAACGATCTCCCTCCTTATCTTTAGTTTATTGAATTTCTTGACTTCCTTTAAGTTATGGCTAAAATCCCATTTTCTTTTTTTTTAAATTTTTAAAATTTTATTATTATTATTTTTTTATTAAAGCTTTTTATTTGTATAACATATGTATGGGTAGTTCCCCAGCATTGATCTTTACAAAGCTTTCCATTACAAATTTTACCCCCAGCCCCCTCCCCTCCCCTAGATGTCAGGAAGTTCACTACATGTTAATAATGTTGAAATACTTGACAAATTGTGCAAGAAAAATCCTACTACAAGAAAAAAAAAAAGAAAACCAGAGAAAGGAAACACAATGCAAGCAAACCTCAGTAGAGAGCATGAAAATGTTATGTTGTGGTCCATATTTCATATCCCTCTCTCTGGGTGCACATGGTTTTCTTCAGTGAACAATTGGAACTGGTTTGAGACAATTCTTTGTTGCAGAGAGCTGTGTCCATCAGAATTGATCATCATGTAATATTGTTGTTGCTGTGTATAATGATCTCCTGGTTCTGCTCATTTCACTCAGCATCAGTTCATGCAAGTCTCTCCAGGCCTCTCTGAAATCATCCTGCTGGTCGTTTCTTTTTTTTATTTTTTTAATTAAAGCCTTTTATTTGTATAACATATGTATGGGTAGTTCTCCAACATTGATCTTTACAAAGCTTTCCATTACAAATTTTACCCCCAGTCCCCTCCCCTCCCCTAGATGGCAGGAAGTCCACTACATGTTAATAATGTTGAAATGCTTGAGAAGTTATTCAAGAAAAATCCTATCTACAAGAAAAAAAAAAGAATCAGAGAAAGGCAACACAATGCAAGCAAATGTCAATAGAGATCATGAAAATGTTAGGTTTTGGTCCATATTTCATTTCCCTCTCTCTGGGTGTATATGGTTTTCTTCAGTGAACAACTGGAACTGCTTTGAGACAATTCTTTGTTGCAGAGAGCCATGCCCATCAGAATTGATCATCATGTAATACTGTTGTTGCTGTGTATGATGATCTCCTGGTTCTGCTCGTTTCACTCTGCATCAGTTCATGCAAGTCCTTCCAGGCCTCTCTGAAATCGTCCTGCTGGTTGTTTCTTACAGAGCAATAATATTCCATAACATTCATATACCATAATTTATTCAGCCACTCTCCAATTGATGGGCATCCCTTCAGTTTCCAGTTTCTAGCCACTACAAAAAGGGCTGCCACAAACATTCTTGCACAGGTGGGTCCCTTTCCCTCCTCTAAGATCTCTTTGGGATATAGACCCAATAGAAACACTGCTGGGTCAAAGGGTATGTACAGTTTGATAACTTTTTGAGCATACCTCCAAATTACTCACCAGAATGGTTGGATCCATTCACAGTTCCACCATCAATGTATTAGTGTCCCAGTTTTCCCACATCCCTTCCAACATTCGTCATTATCTTTTCCTGTCATAAAATCCCATTTTCTACAGGAAATCTTTCTTTAATTCTAGTGCCTTCCCTCTGTTAATTATTTTCTATTTATAGCTTGTTTGTACATATTTGTTTGCTTGTCTTCCCCGTTTAGATAGTAGGTTCCTTGGGGGAAAGGAGTATCTTTTTCCTCCCCCTTTTTTTTTTTTTTAATTGCCAGCATTATGCATAGTGCTTGGTACATAGAGGATGCTTAATGAATGTCTATTGATTGTCTTACTGACAGAATCTGAATCCAAATCTCTCCTGACTCCAAATCTAGTGTGATAACATCTTGGCTTTTTACTAAGGAGACTGAGATTTTTTGAATAAGTTTGAGGTTTACAGTTTTTAGCTTTGTCTTGATATCTTTACTTTAAGTTAGTCATCTCTTACAGATGTTTAAGAAGCAGCAGGGATTATGATTTGCTTGGTACTCATTCTGCCTTGAGAGCCATAAGCAAAATTGGGAATGGGTAGGCAAGGTTTACTTTTGATCTATTGCACTTTATTATAACTCCCCTCATTTTCCCTTCAACCTAACATTTCCTTTTCCCTAAATTTTTTTTCCTTGCCTTGGTGTTCAGTATCTCTTTTCAAGGTCACATAAGCATATCTATGAAAAGCTTATTTCTATCTTCAGCAGAATTCTTGTTCTTTGAATGCTGCTAATCTCTGCTGTGTGTGACTGGTTGAAGCTAATTCTTAGGAAGGTATGAATATTTGGTCTTACCAACTCAAAGATAGCCCATTTCCCACAAAAATGAGAATAAGATTTGTTGGCCTCCAGGTATTGTTTAGTATTCGTTCTTCACATCATGCTTTTTCTTATCTTTTTCCAATATGTGAGTGGATGCTTAGCAAAAAATTGTTATATTTGGGAGTACTAGTGAAAAAGCTTTACCCACAGAAATGAAGTAAAATGTAGTTGGTTTAAAAAACACAAGCCTACAAAAATTTTCCTAGTTAATGACAAATAAAGCTACCTTCCTGAGTGGATGAGTTATGATGATAGTAATTGATAGTTTTATAATCATTTACAATGACAAAACTCTATATAAATTCTCAAATAAGCCTCATCACAATCTTGTGAGATTACAAATGCTGTTAGCTCCATGTACAAATGAAGAAACAGACCAAGAAATTGTCTTACCCATGATCAGAAAGTATTTGTCATAGGTGGGATTTGAATCTTAGTCTTCTAGGTTTAAGTGTAGCAGTTTACTATACTAAGCTTCCCCTTAGAGGCATATACCAGCTGAATTGATAATGAAGTGTTATCTATAAAATTTTTTACCTTCTTCATCTTCCTTTTCCCCTTCTTAATAGTGACCTCTCCCAAATATTTCAACAACTTTAATTTTTTAAACATTCCCCCAATAAAATTGATAAAGATCTGATAGCAATTATTTATGCTTGTTGAGGATTTTGGATTATACTTGAGTAAAACAGCTACCTTAGTGATATTTTTTTTTCTTTTCTTTCTTTTCTTTTTTTTTATTTGCAAAACATATGTATGGGTAATTCTTCAACATTAACCCTTACAAAGCTTTCTGTTGCAAATTGCCCCCCCCCCCCTACTCCCTACCCCTCCCCTAGATGGCAGGATATCTACTACATGTTAATTATGTTAAACTATTTAACAAATCGAATATATGTATACATATTTCCACACTTATCATTGCCTTAGTGATATTTTTAAAGCTTGTCTGATTATGTCCTTCTGCTCAGTAAGTTCCATTGGTTCCCTATTGCCTCAAAGATAAAATAAAATCTCATCATTTAAAGTCTCTCTCAATTTGTCTTTAGATTCCCTTTCTTATTTAAAATACTCTATGACTTATGAGCCAATCTTATATTACTCCCCCTCATATACTTTAGCCAGACCAGCCCCATTGCAGTCACATGACACTTTTTTTTTTTTTGTCTCTGTGCTTTTTCACAGATTATTCTTACTGCCTGGAAAGTATTCCCTTACATTTGCCTCTTAGACTCCTTAGTCTCCTTCAAAGCTCATTCATGGGCCACTTCTAGCCCTCTAGAAACCTTTAGGTGCTAGTGTTTTTCCAAGCATATTACTTAGTTTTTACTTGGGGGTAGAGAGAGCTGGTCATGGAGTTAGGAAGACCTGGGTTTGTCTTATAGCTGACATATACCATTTTATTTTTTTTCTTAACAAGTCATTTAATTTTTTAATGCTTTAGACTAATTGTGTCAAACTCAAATTGAAATGGGAGCCATTAAACCATATTTAAGGTTCTCTGTGGGTCACATATTGATTTAGAAACCATATATTTTTATAGCTATTACATATGTATTTCATATATATATATTAGTACATCAACACATTAAAATCAAAGAAGAATTACATTTTAGTATGGTTCAGGTTATCCTCAAGAGTGTATTGTAATGCTCAGTTTTTAGAAACTGAGACAGTATCACACATTGGAGATTAGATAATAATTTATTGATGTCAATTGAGAATTCAGAATCCATAGCTATGGATCCGGACTGCTGGGACTCTTGTCTCAAAGCAACACAGTCCATATAGAGCTTAGACTAACAGACATGCCAGCAGACTGGATCTCAAGCAGGTCCAGCAAATAGTTAAGTTTGGCCATAGGATTCTTATAGACCTCCAGCTCTCAGAGGGAACAGAGAGCTCATGAGGCAGAAGGAGGGGTGGGAAACCAGGGGGAAATTTAAGTTCCAGGAAGAGACTATCAATTCAATTCTGACAGGGAAGTAGTAAAGGAAGTTTGGGAAGGAACCAGAAGACAGTAAATCTGAAGCCAAAAGATAAGGGGTATGTCGAGATGGACCATCTGGAGGTTTTATAACTCATTTGGCATGCTAGCCCAATTATTTCTGATGGTTAGGAAGTGGGGGGGGGTTTGCTACTGAGGCAGAACAATTAAGGGAAACTGAAACAGAGCAATTGAGGGAAACTAAGACATGGAACTATGGCACAACAGTATATGTATGTGTGTCTGTGGGAAACACGTGTGGCAATGTTTTACACCTGTTCTAGGCAACTCTATAAGACTATAAATTACAGAAAAAGAAGGTTTTCTTCATCTGGGAAACTCCATCTATCAATGAAATCATAAGTTTGGTTTCAGTTCCTATATTTTGTATCTACTTACCTGAATGTGTTGTGTTTCCTGTTACAATGTAAACTTATTGAATGCAGGGACTATATCATTTTTGTTTGTTTATCTTTTGCTGTGGAAATATAAAAGGTCTTTAAATGTTTGATGATTGGAGTACAAGACCATTTTGTTAAAGCAGACAAAAAGAATGGTAAGCATATGTGGAGGACAGCAAAGAAGTGATGAAAGAATATTGGGTTAGCATGAAGAGATTTTTGTTCTAGTCTCAAATTTGTAACTAATTAATTGTGTGACCTTCAAACTACCAATTAGGTTGTTATAAAGGAATTCCTTTATAGCTGTAGTAGATGACTCTTAAGGTATTTTCCAACTCTTGAGATTATAATTTAGAGAATTTATGATCTTATTGATGTAGGAATTTGTTCCAAAATAGCAAAACATCAGTCTGATATACCTATATATCCTTGAAATTCTCTTGAAATCTCAAGGACCAAAGAATGTCTTATCTTTTACTACTGATTCTTGCTGCTTGTCTAACCCATGTTTTTTTTTTTTTTTTTTTTTATCACAGGTTACAATTGACTGATGGTATTTATAGTGCATATATATTGCTTATAGCTGCCATATTTTAGGTATTGACTAGTGCTAAAACATCACTGGAAGAATGTTGGTAATAAAGAAAAATGTGTCTTTGAAGGAGAACTATGGGGTCATTTTTTAAAAAGTGTTTGTTATAAAAATCATACAACTAAACCTAGAAGGGAATTCGGAATCTAAGTCCAACTCCATAATTGTACAGATGAAGAATAAGAGGATCCTGGAAAGTCAGTGATTTGCCCAGAGCCATAGAGGTAGTATTAAAAACAGAATTTGAAAGTCCTCTGACTCCAGAATTAATGTCCTTTCCATTGTACCGAACCTCCCAGGAGATCTTTGCAGGTCTCTTCTATCTTTTGGATGCTTATTAGCCTCCTTTGCTTAGTTCGAAAAATCTTAAGGACATAAGTTTAGATTGAGAAAGAACCTAAAAAGTTACCGAATACATCTTCATTTTCGAGAATAGCAAATTTAGGATCCAAGAGGTGAAGTGTCCCAAAGTCCCGTGAGTAGTGAGTGACTCATCTGGGATTCAAATCACGACCTCTGACTCTGAAGTATGAATTCCTTCTGCTTCACCAGCTGCCAATCAAGCATTCTTTATGCCAAATTTCCTTTACTCTGCTTCTTCTTGTTATATAAAGAAATAGCATTCATAATCTTCCACACCCTTCTCTGTAAATTTACAAATTCATATTCTTAACCAGTGTTGCCATTGGTTGTCATATCCATTTTTTGCCAATTTGATGAAATCAAGCATTAATATACTTTGTATGGTGGTTTAAGTTCTTTTGTTTTCATTGTTACAGCAATTGGTCTGCATCATTAAACTTTTATGTGAAATGCATAATTAGTGTTGTTGGACTTTTGGTGGTTTTGTCTAATTAATAGGGATTCAAATCCTCCAGTAGTATGTGCACTGGATCACTAAAAGTGGATCTGACACTTAGAGTACCAGTAACTAATTTAAAATTAATAAATTAATGAAAGCCTAATTCTTAGCACCCTTTCCCTCTTTTCTGGTATTTTGCCACTGTCCCTACAGAAAGGGAAGGGATACACACAAAATTAAGGGCTATTTTACATTTTTCTTTGTTCATGGGTTGCCATGGCCAAAGAATTCATTACCAAGTAGCTAGCCTACTGATGATGAACTTCTTCTTATTTAACTCAGCTGTTTTTTTGGAAAGCACAGGCAGTCTGTTGCTTGGACTGTATTTGAAACCTTTCCAGCCTGATAGAATCTGCCAGAACTTGAGCTCCTTTGGCAGAATCTTCGTCTCCAGAATCACCTCAGGGCATCAGTATGTACATGGCTCCAAGATTATGTGCTTCTAAATTGCTTAATTTACTAACTTTCTGTTTTCCCATTTTTAAAGAGGGAAGCATTAGATTATCACCAGAATTCAATTTTTAAAATGTTAATATTTATGATGCAAGGTAAATTTTTCAGAATAATAACTTGAATTTACATACTACCTTAATGCTTACAAAACATTTTCCTCACAATACTGTGAATTCATGTATATTAGATTATTACTTGTTTTTTATCTTAGAGAGGTGAAATGACTTGCCCCTAGTCACCTAGCCAATACAACTTTGATCTAGGGTTTCAACCTAGGACTCTTCATTGCAAGTTCAATGTTGTGTCTATTATGCTATATTAGAGGTATTTCTTCTTGTACCACTTTGGAGGAGAGCTGGGCATTGGCCCAGAAGAAATTATTGGAGTCCTAGTTTAAGGACCTGGGATGGTGGGAGAGGAAGTCTGTGTGTCATTGCTTGCTTTTCCCAGGATTTTTCTCTGCTCTATCACAGATCTGATAAACTACAGACTTCCATTTCTTTCCTAAGTCTGCATCTTTCCTTCACTATTTGGATCCCTGACACTCCCACCCCCCCCACTTCTGCCCTAATACTTTCAAGTACGTATTTTATGTTTGTCACATTTATTAAAAATTATTTTTTGATGTATTGTGCCCTTTTTATTTGCTGTCTTGGAAGTAGTTGCTCTCTTTGCCTCCAATGCTATTTCTTCCTGTGGTAATGAAATTTTTGTTCATTTCTCCTTAGAATTTCTCTTGCTGATAGAACGATTCTGTATTTTTTTGAAGTGGAGAATGTATGAGTAAGAAGGGCTCTCCTAAATAGGCATGGAAATGTCTAATTTTAAGACCTATTCTTAAATGCATACAATATCTTTCTCCTCTGCAGAATATGTAGAAATCAAATTGAATGTTCGGAAGACTCATGAGAGTGATTTCTAATTTTAATATGTGTTCTTTTTGTAGTCATTTATTCAAGTGTTAGCTGAAGGGAGGATATTTTGTATGGACATAGTTATATTTGTTGGGATTATTTGCAGTACTTATTTTTTCCCTGATACTATGTTGTAAGCCTTCTGAATTTATTTTATTTTGGCTCCTATGTAAAAGTTTCTTGAGAGTAAATGATAGTTTTTGCTTTTAAACGCATCTCTTTGTGCCTTGTATCTTAATACAGGAACTCAGTAAATAAATTTTGGTTGAATTGTTTCTCAAGTTTCTGGTACCCAAAAGATCGAGAAATTTGAAATCCCATTCCAAATGATAGTATGATTTAATTCCTTTTGGAAGGAGCTGAATAAACTGTTAAGAGATGTGGTAGATATGTGACTAAACTTTCCTCCTTTTCATTTTTTCCTATTAAATCAGTGAAGAAGAAATGTCTTGCTTTTCTTTGTTCAACAGAAGTTGAGGTGAAAATGGAGAATCTAAATACAATAATGCCTTAAAAATAATTGGTTTCACATGATCTCAGAGCAAAATAAATATTTCATTGATATTAGATTTAACATTTAAATATTTTTACAAATCCTCTGGTCTGATCTGATATTCATTTTGGAATACCTAAAATAACTAGAGAAAGGATGATGTTGGATGTTGTACATTGATGTCAAATCCAGGTAGAAAAGTAGGCCACCAAACTACAGAAATATGGATTCCTGTAGGCTATATATGACTGAGAAAACCACACGTGTTTATGTATTTTTTTAAAAAAATTATTACAACAGCGCAATAATCAGAGAGTAACTATGTTTTAGTCTGATTCAGGGTGCCCTGAGAAATGTGTGGACTTTTATTTCACCTCTGATATAGTGGATAGAAAGCTAACCTTGAAGCCAGGAAGATCAGGGTTCCAGTTTAGCTTCTGACACACATTGTACCTCTGATAAGTTGCTTAAAAGTACTCAAGTCAATTCTTTTAGTCCCTGAATTGCACTGGAGGTACCAGCCTGCTTTGGTACTGAAAATCCCTGTAGTATTCCAGTGAAATCGAAGTCCCAAGCCTTCTCTTTATCCTAAAAAAAAAAAAAAAAAACAAAACCAAAAAACCTAGTAAGAACTTGAATACACTCTGTAATTCAAATTTTGTATGTTTTACTTTGCTTTGTATTGCTTTTCCTAATTTTAAAGTGCATAGTATGTAAAGATGTATTTGTATAATTACTCTGGCAGTAGTTACCAATTGTTTTTAATCTTTTTTCCAAAGTTAAAAAAAGAGTCTCAAAATTGAAATGGATATTGTATTCACTTTCATTCATATACAAGTCTTCTGTATTGCCCTAAAGTTAAAACAATTTGACAATTGTTTCAGAAGCTCAGAGGTGGTAACCTATCTGTATAGTAAAAGAGAAAAGTAAAATGAAAAGGAGTTTTTAAGATAGAATAGGAAAGAATGTATAATTTACTAGCTAGTTATAGAAATGATCTGGATGTTGCTGCCTATGTGTTTTTTTGTATAATATTCAGATTAAAAAGTGATGTTTTCTGGGTTTTCTTATTAGTATTAGTTGTAATAAGATTTGTTTTACAAGTTATCCAGCTTGCTTTCTCTTTCGGCTTGGCAAGACCCTCTTTAATTAGAAAAGCTCTTTTTGGCAAGAAGACGACAAAATCACCTGGACTGGCTTAAATCTTCCAAGAGCTACTCTTTGAGCATTTGAATTCAATTACTTAATTGTGGGTAGAATTAAGCAGGGTAATTTCCTTTAGATTTTGTAGCTCTGAAATTAGATAAAATTTTTCTTGTTCAGTTGTTTGAGTCCTGTTGGACTCCATATCATTTTGGGGTTTTCTTGGCAAACATAATGGAGTGGTTGGACGTTTCTTTTTCTAGCTCATTTTACTGATGAGGAACTGAGACAAATAGGGTTAAGTGCCCAGGGCCACAGAAGAAGTAAGTGTCTGAGATCAGATTTGAACTCGGGTCTTCCTGCTTCCAGAGGAAGTGCTGTACCCACTGTGCCACCAAAATATTTACATATTTTTTCCTAGTGCCTGTTAATATTTTAAATGTGTTGTGTAAGTTGTAGAACATTTGCAGATTTGCAGTGGAAGAAATCTCAAAAGGAAAAGTTTGTTTTTTGTTTTTTTACTAAGAGGTTTTTTATATCAATGAAATATTAATTCTAGACCAGGGATGAAAAAATCAGTTTGTGCTTTTCAAAACACATCCACATACTTTTTTTGTTCCAGTTGATAGTCAACAATCCCATGAGGCATGTAGGGAAGATAATAGTTCATGCACTAGGTTCTTCTCCTAGCACTCACTCACACTGGCAAGTCTGGTCTCCAGTGAGCAGCTGTTTCTTCTGCTTGTCCCCTGAGAGTTCTAGGGTGAGTGAGGAGGTCTTTGACTTGCTGTTCACTAGTCTACACTGCTTCTCCTCTCCCTCCCCCCCTTTTCTTTTTGATACCAGTTAGTCAGCCAGACTTTATTAAGTTTCCGAACAGGGCATTTGTTAAGGTCATAAAGTAAGAACAAGTATACAAACATATTTCCCCATTCTATTTCTCTTCCTCCCCCATTATTTGGGACTTGTTGGAATTTTAAAAATTTTAGATATGTAAAAGAAGGAGCCTTGGGAAAATCTTATTTCCCTTCAAAATGAGAATACAATAAGAATTGTGGTAAAATGAGAACCAGAAAGTGAAGTTGTTTCGGTTTGATTTTGACTTTCTACAATGAATGTTACACAGTAGTCCCAAATAAGTCATTTTCATTTTTAATATTGCTATCCATGGACATTTATTAAATCTTTTCTCCTTGGTGCGATGATTTTTATTGGGTCATAGCTTTAGATCTGAAAGGAAGCATAAATTTGTTGGCAGTTCTGAAACCTAGGAAACTTTTATAAAAGAAAAATAATTGTCTGGCTTTCACTTTTATTTTGGTACTAGCAAATGCTCTTTTTTTTTCTTGGAAAAGAAAATTGCAATCTTTTTTTTAAAAAAAGCTTTTTATTTTCAAAATACATGCAAAGATAATTTTCAACATTCACTTTTGAAAAAAATTGTTCCAAATTTTTCTCCCTTCCCTTTACCCCTCTCTCCTAGACAGTAATCCAATATAGATTAAACATATGCAATTCTTTTATACATAGTTCCACATTTATCAGGTGGCACAAGAAAAATCAGATCAAAAAGGGAAAAAAAGTGAGAAAGAAAAAACAAGCAAACCATAACAAGAAAGGTGAAAATACTAGGTTGTGGTCCATATTTACTCTCCATAGTCCTCTTTCTGGATGCAGATGGCTCTCTCCAACACAAATCTATTGAAATTAGCCTTAATCATCTCATTGTTGAAAAGAGCTAAGTCCATCACAGTTGGTCATCACATAATCTTGCTGCTGTGTACATTGTTCTCTTGGTTCTACTCACTTCACTTTGTATCAGTTCATGCAAGTCTCTCCAAGTCTTTTTGAAATCATCCTGCTCATCATTTCTTATAGAAGAAGAATATTCCATTACATTCATATGCCATAACTTGTTCATCCATTCCCCAACTGATGGACATCCACTCATTTTCCAGTTCCTTGCCACTACCAAAAGGGCTGCTACAAACATTTTTGCATATATGGGTCCTTTTCCTCTTTTTAATGATCTCTTTGGGATCCAGACCCTGGAGAAACACTGTTGGATCAAAGGGTATGCATAATTTGATAGCCCTTTGGGCATAGTTCCAAATTGCTCTTCAAAATGGTTGAATCAGTTCACAACTCCACCAACAATATATTAGCGTCCCAGTTTTCCCAGATCCCCTCCAACATTTATCTTCATCTTTTCCTATCATCTTAGCTAATTTGAGACATATGTAGTGGTACCTTTAAGTTGTCTTAATTTTCATTTTTCTGATCAATAATAATTTAGAGGATTTTTTCCTATGACTGGAAATGGCTTTAATTTCTTCATCTGAAAATTATCTTCATATGCTTTGACCATTAATCAGTTGGAGAATGGCTTGTATTCTTATAAATTTGAGTCAGTTCTCTCTATATTTTAGAAATGAGTCCTTTAGCAGAGCCCTTGGATATATAAAAATTTTCCCAGTTTACTGCTTCCCCTTTAATCTTGATTATATTGGTTTTGTTTGTACAAGAAATTTAAAATTTAATATAATCAAAAATTAGCCATTTTGCATTTCATAATATTTTCTAGTTCTTATTTGGCCATAAATTCCTTCTTTCTCCACAAATCTGAGAGGTAGACTTGTTCTCCTAATTTGCTTATAGTTTCACCCTTTATGTCTAAATCATCAATCCATTTTGACTTTAGAGTTTGTATATAGGGTGTTAGGTGCTGGTCAGTGCCTAGTTTCTGCCATACTGTTTTCCAGTTTTCCCAGAAATTTTTGCCAAATAGTGAGTTCTTATCCCAGGAGCTAGAATCTTTGGATTTATCAAACACTAGATTAATTTTGTGCCTTGAACTTAATCTATTCCACTGATCAACTACTCTTTCTTCATTTGAAATTTTTTTCATTAATTCTCTTGAAATTCTGAAACTGCAATCTTATCCTCAAATTTGTCTTTTTAAAAAAAATGTGTTTTAAAACTTGATAATTTTCAGGATCCTGCCACTTTCATTTTCATTTTCTCTTTGTTCCTTAATATAATAGATTTGTCCTGATAGAGTGAGCATTGGGGTTTCCAAATTCATTTAATTGGGTATGTTTAATTCCCATTAAGAATAAAATTAGCTTCTAGTGGCTAAATCTGTGACACTTTGATTTAGTTTTAGTTGACTGTTAAACCTAGAAGGTGTAAGTTTGTTTTTAAAGATAAAAGAAAACAAAATTGTTAATACCTTCTTTTGAAATTCAAGGATTTGGGTAGATTTCCAGCAACCAAATATCTCAAGTAATGTTGCCACAGAAACTGAATGTTGGCTATATTTCAGTTTTGTTAGTCATATAGTTTACATGGAGGATTTATCTATTCAGAAAATGATTTTGAGGGTTTGATATTTTTTTTTTTCCTCTGAGGCAATTGAGTTTAAAAAGCTTTGCCCTGAGGCACTTTGGCGAGTTGACTTAAGGTGCTGGGCCGGTGGGGGCTAGGATTAAGTCCGAATTACTCCTTAAACAGGGCAAGTCTGCCAGAACACCTGTCCCCAATCAGGGCAGAGTGTCCCGAGTGCCTCAGATAAGCTCCAGGTGTTTGGAATTTGGAGTTTGGAGTTTGGAATTTCTTCCACGATGAGCCGAGCTGAGTCCCACCCTCACTTCCGGCCTGCACAGTTGTGGTCTATTTATCTCTCTGTCCGAGTCCGACTAACCTGATACGAAGTTATCCAGAGAGCTGTGCCCAAATATTTCTGAGTTCGTTGACTTGAAGATCAGTTCGGAGGCTTATTTTATTGTTGATTTGAGAGAAGATCGGAGGAGAGGCAGAAAGTCACCTTTTCACTCCGCCATCTTGGCTCCGCCCCCCGAGGCAATTGAGTTTAACTGACTTACCCAGGGCCACACAGCTAGGAAGTGTTAAGTGTCTGAGACTAGATTTGAACTCAGGTCCTCCTGACTTCAGGGTTGGTGCTTTATCCATTGCGCCACCTAGCTGCCCCCAGCAATGTTTTTTTTTGTTTTTTGTTTTTTTTTAATAATTTTTTTTTAGTTAAAATATTATAAGGACTATTTATGGTGACTGTCGTTTTTATTCAGGGTATGTTTTTATTTTTGTTCTAGGAAGCTTTACAAAGGATTATTACAACTCTGGCAAGCAAAAATGATGAAATTCAGAATTTTATTGATACTCTAAATCACACACTAAAAGGAGTACAGGTATGACTGTTAAAAACCACAAATATGGCACAGAATGAATGATACTCAGATCAGATCTGTAAACATATAGTCAACTCTGGGTTTTATTTCTAAGACTATCGTTCTGTTTCTTATATTGTGTACTTCAGGTATATCAGTCTTATTTTCATAGTACAGAATACATAGTTACGGGATATACATTTTGTTTATTGGTATATTGTTATGATATCTTTGTTCTTTGATAACTGTATTGTGACTTCATTATTCTTTTTACCTGCTTGTTTCCATCTAGTAAAATTTATTACTTTTAAACAGGCCAATTCTTCTAGCATACTTTTAGAATTAGATGAGGAATTTGATGGTCTTTATTCTATATTGGATGAGATGAAAGAAAGTATGACAAATTCTATCAAGCAAGAACAAGCTCGTAAATCACAAGAACTACAGGTAAGTTCATATAATATTTCAAAGATATAAGAACATTTCATCCAGATAATTTAAAAATCTATTTAATACTTTGAAAACAAATGTGAATAAACTTAGATAAAAGCATATAAGTATATGAAAAGTTTATTTTAAAAATCTCAAATTGCTTGGTATAATGTATAAATATTTCTATGATGATATGTGCTAATAAATTATTTTATTTCTGGTATAGTTATAAACATATACACATTAAAATCTGCATATCCTTTAATCTGCCAACTGGAAAATTGCATCAACCATCATTTTGATATCTGTACAGTTCCAGATTTTGTAAACCAGTTCATAGGCTTTGTCTTTGTGTGAACCTTAATGAAAATGGGAAGTTAAATCATCTCTGGGTTTAGTCAAACATAATAAATGTAGAGGGGAAAATAAAATATTTCTTTGTATAGCTAGACAATAGAAATAAGTATGTGTTTAAAAATAATGTTTGTTTAGATATGTGAGCTATCAACTATGTATTGAGCTTGTATTATATCATTGGTACTATGTATTTCCTTTAAACGTTAGTCCTGATCTGTATCTTGTCACTGAACCCAGATGGCTCTGGAGGAGAAAGTGAGGCAGGTGACTAAGTAGTCCACACTTACATCCAGCTTGCTTGTCATTGCATCACTTCCCTGATGTCAAGATCTTCTTTAAGAACAAAAGACAAACATCAACAACAGTATAGTTCTATTAAGGAAAGAAGGCTTAGCTATACAGAGTATATAGCTCATTGGAGAATGAAAGGAAGAATCAATTGACCATATTAAAATAAAAAGCAAAATGATAGTTTTTTTCCTCCAGAGAGTGAAATATAAAATATTAAAAACATTGAACATAACATAACATTAAATAAAACAAGAAATTTACTTCATTTCTTTTTTAAGTCCATTTAAGTGAAAGAGAAGTCCAAGGGCAAGAGAAAGGAGAGAGATAAGAGAGAAAAAAGGCAACATTAACTGCTTACACATGCATCTTGTTTCTTTGCTTGTCCCCAGTATGAATGTGGGTATTAGATGAGATAATCTCTGATATCCACTTCAGCTCAAATATTTTATGATTTGCAAAAATTATCACCTTTTAGTCTTTTACCAGCTTAGATGCCCTAATCACCTCAGTTTTTGCCCTACCAAACAAATTTATATACTCCCATGTTCATTTGATGTCATTACTGTGCTCTAAAATTCCTATGTTTTGCTTATTGCAAAGACTCCCCCCCCCATACCCTCTAGCTGACAAAAATTCCTTTCTAAATTAGGCTATCCTCAGTTGTCATTAGTTCTAGCCTCTTTTATCCCCCAATAGTCTTACCTCACCTATCAAGCAGTCTAGTCCTCACTATTGCTATTACCAGTTCCTTTTCCTTTATATTTCTAGTCCAAATTACCTATTGTCTGCTCCTTTGTCTAAGAAAGTAAGTTGCTTGAGGTGAAGTCACTTGAAAGAGGGTGCAAGTTGCTGAAACAATTAGACAGAAAATTAAATTTGGTGCTCTTATTTGCAGTAGTGGCTAGGAGTAGCTAAAAGGCATTTAATTTTAGCAAACCTGCCATGGGCCAGATGAAATAAAATTAATGACCTAGAGCCTGAGGGTATATCCCTGTTTAGAAAAATATTTTCCAGTTATTCTAGGGATACATTGTCATATACCATTATTGTGGCCGACTTTTTTTTTTAATTTTTATTTTATTTGCATAACATATGTGTGGGTAATTCTTCAACAATAACCCTTACATAGCTTTCCGTTACAAATTTTTCCCCCCAACTCCCCACCCCTCCCCTAGATGGCAGGATATCCACTACATGTTAATTATGTTAAAATATTGGCAAATCGAATATATGTATACATATTTCCAAACTTATCATTGTTGTGCAAGAAAAATCTTATCTACACAAACGATATATCAGATAAAGGAAACACAATGTAAGCAAACATCACTCAAGGAGTATGAGAATGTTATGTTGTGGTCCACATTTCGCATCCCTCTCTCTGGGTGTATATGGCTTTCTTCAGTGAACAATTGGAGGTGGTTTGAAACATTTCATTGTTGAAGAGAGCCATGTCCATCAGAATTGATCGTCATATAGTACTGTTGTTGCCATGTATAATGATCTCCTGGTTCTGCTCATTTCACTCAGCATCAGTTCATGTAAGTCTCTCCAGGCCTCTCTGAAATCATCTTGCTGGTCATTTCTTACAGAACAATAATATTCCATAACATTCATATACCATAATTTATTCAGCCATTCTCCAATTGAAGGGCATCTATTCAATTTCCAGTTTCTAGCCTATTGTGGCCGACTTTTAATTGATTAATTTTTAACCATCTAGTACTCCTTAGTCCTTTGACATGTTGGGCTTTTTTTTTTATTGTTACCAGCTGAGTTTATGGTTGGTTTAGAATGAACTACACATTGTTTTCTGAAATACATACTGAAGATAGTTGAATCAGAAAGGGGAAGAAATTTGCTTCAAATTCAGATGTCATAGTCTCTATAAAGTCAGGAAGGACCAGGGTTAAAGTTCTACTTTTGACATTGACTTTGAGACTCAGGGCAAGTCGATTAATTTCTGATTGACCCTAAGCAATAGAAGACCCTAAAACCTATTTTAAGACCTTAAATTGCAAACTTGTGTCAGTCTGCATTGATAAGGGAAATATTCAATTATCTTAATGCAGATGCTTCTCAGATCTGTTTTTCCTACATTAACCTTTCTTTATACTTCCCCTCTTATCTCTAGCTACCTACTAAATATCTTTTAACTACATGTCTCACAGAAATGTTGAACTCAATATATCTAAAATTTAATTTTTTCTCTTCATTTCCAATTTGTAGCCAAGTTCTCTGGCTTTTACTTTCACACCATCTCTTGAATATGCCTTCTCTCCTCTTACTACCACTGCCATGGAACATTCCCATTATCTTAACTATTGCAGTATCCTTCTGGTTGGTCTTCCTGCCTCAAGTCTCTTCCCACTCTAAGCCATCTACTACAAAGCTATCAAAGTAATCTTCCTAAAATGCAGATTTGACCAAGTCCTTTATTATCAGGCCTTCCCTACTTTTCCAGTTTTCTTATACCTTATTCTGGTCTTCTCTTCCCTCACTTATACTCTACTATCCAGTGACACTAATTTTTTTGCTGTTCTTCATATAAGAGATTCCATCTTCTACTTCTGTGAATTTTCACATGCCTAGAATTTTCTCCCTTATATGTGCCTTCTGGCTTTCTTGTCTTTCTTCAAGTTTAAAATCTCTTGATCCTTTTTAATTCTACCTTCTCTATTAGGTTATTTCCAGTTTATCCTGTATTTATCTTGTTTATATGTAGTTATTTGCATGCTGTCTCCCCATAAGACTGTGAGCTTCTTGGGTACAGAGAGTGTTTTTGCCTCTCTTTATACAGGTATTTATTTAATTAATTCTTTTTGACAGGACTATGCCAAACAAATCATAGATTTGGACTTTTCTTCTCTCACTCTCTAAAATAAATGAGAAAATCTTTACTTGTTAGCTAATTCATTGGGATATCAGCAAATTATTGAATGACAATTATGCATGGGGTATTATATTAGATTTTGTGTAATTGGTGTTAGCTATGATAAAGATTTGAGTTTAAAAGGAAAAAATAAATTATTAATCCCATTATTTGCAGTTGCAGGTTCTGAGTTTAGAAAAAAAGTAAATACAATCCTTGCTGTCAAAGAATTGAAATTTTGAATATTATATTATATGTAGACATGAAAAATGCATATCTATAAATAAGTATAGCTTAAGATAGTTATTCTGCATAGTGAAAAGCAATTCTGGGTTGGTAAGTTTATCTAGAGAAGGTGATTTTTGAGAAGGCCTGAAAAAGGGAGGAACTTTGTTTGAAAGAATAAAGGAAAAGGGAATTCCAGGTGAAAGGCAATTCAATATTGAAGATAAATGGGAACCAAATAAAATAGAATTCTATGAATTGTCCTTGAAGCAAAATAGCAAGATAGTGTTAATTCATCCTAACTCTAATGTAGTCTGTCATGATCTGGCCTTTGAGAATAATCCTTTTTAAAATATAGAGATAGAGATTTATTTTTTCAGAAGTTCAGGGCTTAGTAAATTATATTAATTTGTGTTAGTGAGGTAGTATGATATAGTGGATAGACCAGAAAGTTCTGGGTTCAAGTTTTGCTTCTGACACATAGTAGGTATATGACCCTGGGCAAGTTACAGATTTAGTACTTGAAGGGATCTTAGTAAAATCATTGAGTCCAACTTCTTCATTTTGTAGTTGAGGAAACTGAGGCTAATTGAAATTAAGTGACTTGTCCAGAGTTTTACAACTATAAGTACTTGGGGTAAGATTTCCTAAGTCTCCAGTTCAGTCCTTTGTCAGCTAAGCCACCATAACCTCTTAATGCTCTGGGAAGTTCTCTAAGATTTGTAGAGAAGGTATCAAACTGCATTAGTACAGGGAGGTTATTTATCAGGGAGTGCCTAGTACCAGTAAAATCACAGATACTGTTTCAGTCCCTATATATAACAGATATAAATAGATAATTTTAGATTTTTAACTGCCCTCATAAGTATTCTTTGTGATTGAATATTAAGGTACTGAAACCTCCACAAATAAAAACTTTGAGCCTTGCTTCATGTATTGAGTGATACATACATCATCAGTCATATGTAATCAAATTATCTAAAGTCTTGTGTTTTGGCTAGATTTTTGGTTGAATTTTGTTTGGGTTGATCTTACTTCTTTGAGAGAAGATGATAATGAGGAAATATGACTATTACTTCTTACAGTAGTCAGTAAATATTAAGTGCCTACTATGTACCAGGCACTGTGGTAAGTGATGATATAAAATGAAGCAAAAGATAGTCCTTGGCTTCAAGGAGTTTACAATCTAATAGGGGAGACAGTGTGAAAAAAGATGCAAAGCAAACTATACACCATAAATAGGAGATAACTACAGAAAGTATGCCTTCGTGGGGTTTTTTTTTTTGTTGTTGTTGTTGTTGTTTTTTCTGAGGTGATTGGGGTTAAGCAACTTGCCCTGAGTCATACAAGCTAGAAACTGTTAAGTGTCTGAGGCTAGATTTGAACTCAGGTCCTCTTGCTCCTATGCATTGAAATTGGGCTAAGGGGCTAAGAAAAGCTTTTCATAGAAATTTGACTTTAGTTGGGACTTAAAGGAAGCCAGGGAGGTCAGTAATCAAAGTAGCATGCTGGCATAGAGAATAACCAGAGAGAATTCTCAGAGCTGAGAGATGCATGTCTTGTTGTAGAATAACCAGCAGGCCAGTGTCACTGGATCAAAGAGTTCATTGGGAAGTGATATGTAAGAAGAATAAAAAGGTAGGAGAAGGCTAGGTTATGAAGGGCTTTGAATGTCAAACAGGATTTTATTTTTAATCTTAGAGGCCATGGGAAGTCATTGGAGTTAATTATTGAGTAGGAGGTAGCATGATTAGACCTGTGGTTTAGGAAAATCATTTTAATGACATAATGGAGGATGTATTGGAGTGAGATGAGACTTGAGGCATTGGTAGACTATTATTTCAATAGTGTGTATATACTAGGTGTATATAATAGGTATAATGTAATGACAACTTATACTAGAGTGGGGGCAGTGTCAGAGGTGAGGAGTTGTGTTCAAGAGATGTTGTAAAGGTATTGGCAGATATTGGCAACAAATTACTAAAGGTAAGGCATAGTGAGGAAATCATGATGATTCTTATGTTACAGGCCTGAGAGATTAGGAGGATAATGTTGTCCTTTACAGTAATAGGGAAAGTAGAAGTTGGGGGAGGGTTTAGGGGAAAAGAAAATGAATTCTGTTTTGGACATACTGAGTTTAAGATGTCTGTCTACTGGACATCCAATTCTAGATATCTAAAAAGGCAGTTGAAGATTTGAGATTGGAGGTCAGCAGGGAGATTGGGGCAGGAAATGTAGATTTGAGAATCATCAATACAGACATGGTAATTAAATCTTTGGGAGTTGATGAAGTCACTCAGTAAGTTATAAAAAGGTAGAAAATAAGAGGATAGAACTCTGTGGGACAACTGTGGTTAGAGACTGTCATCTGAAGGAGAATCTAACAAAGAAGACAGAAATAGTGATCAGATAAGTAAGAGAAAAACCAGGAGAGTATCTTGAAAATCTAGAGAAAGGAGAGAATCAAGGTGATTAACAATGTCAAAGCCTGAAGAGAGACAGAAGAGAAAAAGAATTGAGAAGTCACCATTGGATTTGACAACCAAGAAATCATTAGTAATTGGAGAGAACAGTTTTGGTGGAATGATAAGGTTGAAAGCTGGATTGTAAGGGGTTAAGGAGAAAATGAAAGGAAAGAAAGTGGAGTCACTTATTTCACATAGTCATTTCAAGGAATTTAGCTACAAAGGACAAAAGAGATACAGGACATTAGTTAGTGGAAATGAAAGGATTAAGTGAAGGTTTTTTTTTTTTTTTTCTCAGAATAGAGGAGATATAGACATGATTATAGATAGTAGGAAATGAGCCAGGTTTGCATCAGGAAGGAGAAGATCACTCATAATAGAGGAGTCATGAGGGAAAACTTTATAATATGATCTGGACCCTGAAGCAAGGGAAAGATTTCAACAGGTGGAAACTTATAGATAGGGGGATAAAATTTGCAGATGTTTAGGGGTGGAAGAGATTAGGATGAAATTAGAAAATATTTAGTCATTTATTTTGGCAACTTCTTAGTGGAAAAAAAAAACTGTGCTCAAAAATCTTATTCCTTATATATCCTGAGCCTCATTTCTTTTCTCAGGTAGTAGGTAGCATACTTTATCTTAGTATCTGGAATCATGGTCATTGCATTGATTAGAATTCTTGAGGCTTTCAAGTTGTTTTATAATATTGTTATTGTATTAATTGTTCTTCTAGTTCTTATCACTTTTCCTAAATCATTTTATACAAGTCTCACTAGGTTTCATTGAAATTATCCCTTTCAACCTTTTTATGATACAGTAGTGCCATTGAAATTTTATAGTGTAATTTGTTTAGCCATTCCCCAATTCATGGACATCCTCTTAGTTTTCAATAATAAAAAGAGCTGCTATAAATATTTTTATACATATGAGTCTTTTCTGTTTTACTTGATCTCTCCTGGGATATAGGCCTTGTAGAGGTATCCGTGAGCCAAATGGTATATACAATTAAGTGGCTTTTTGCAACTCCTTTGATTTATAGATGAGGAAATTGATTCCCAAAGAAGTGAAGTGACTTGCCCGGTGTAATAGAGGGGGTAGCCTGATTGTAGATTCTGAGTAAAATGAGGAGTTTTATACTTTAATTGAGCTTTGTATAAAAATTTAAAACTGGAAAAAATCTTGGAAGTGACCTAGTCCAACCACTCCTTTCACTTCATTTGTTGTTCAGTCATTTTTTCAGTATTGTTCCACTCTTTGTGATCCCATTTGGGTATTTCTTAGAGATACTGAAATGGTTGTGCTGTTTCCTTCTCTAGCTCATTTTATAAATGAAGAATTGAGGCAAACAGGGTTGGCTTTCTCAGGATCACATAGTTAGATGTCTGAGGCTAGATTTGGACTCAGGAAGATGAGTCTTCCTGACTCCAGGCTGAACATTCTATCTGCTATGTCACCCAGCTCTTTATTTTGTAGATGAGGAAATTGAGATCTAGAAAATGATTTACTGAACAGTCACATAGGTAGCCTCTAGGCTGTGGGGAGCTACTATACTTTCTTAGCAGAGTGTAACCTGATCAGATCCCCTCCGTAATTAGGTAGATTGCTTTGATGGCATTGTGAAAGATGAATTAGAAGGGGAGAAGGACTGAAGATAGGGTGATCATTTAGGTCATTACAGCAGTCAAAAGATGTAATCAGGGTTTGAACTAGAGTGCTGATAGTGAGAATGGAAAGGAGAAGATGGGTAAATGTTTTGGGGTAGAATTTGCAGTATTTGGCAATTGATTGGATTTTAGGGGAGTAAGACGAAGAAGATAGTGATTCTAAGACTGGGAGGATAGTGGGAGAATTAGTTTATTATAGAAGAAAAAGGGCAGGTTTTGGGTGAAAACTGATAAATTCAGATATGAGCATGTTGAGTTTAACTTGTCATGAGACATCCAAGTAGAAATGACTCTCAAGTAGTTGAAAATATGGGATGGGGCTATCAGGGGAGGGTAGAACTGGAAATGAGGGTAATTGAATTCTTGTGAGTGGAGATTGCCTAGGTAGGAGTTATAGAGGAAAGAAAAGGCTGAAGAACAGAATCTCAAGGGATGCTAAGATTAGGGGATAGTAGGAAAAAGAGGAACAAAGTAACAGGAACTGAGAAGCAACCTTATATGAGAGGTAAAAGAATAACCAAAACAAAGCAGGTCTGTAGAAACCAT
Organism: Myrmecobius fasciatus; assembly: GCA_023553655.1. NCBI lineage: Eukaryota > Metazoa > Chordata > Mammalia > Dasyuromorphia > Myrmecobiidae > Myrmecobius > Myrmecobius fasciatus. Next base: position 258,106 of record JAJPUD010000061.1, read on the forward strand.
GAAAGGAGAGAATGTCAAAAAGGAAAGAGTATGTAAATAGTGTGATATTGCAAAGGGGTCTCAGAGAAGATAAGAACTTTGAAAATGACCTTGAATTTTTCATTTAGTAGGTTATTGGTGGATAGCCTTGAAAAAACACTTTTAGAAGACTGATTGGAACTGAAACAAAATGTCAGGGTATTGGAGAATCTTGGAGGCAGTGGAATTTCATAGACTGTGGACATCTGAAAGTTTTCATAATCCTTTATGGCTCCTAAATTGTTTTCATGTATGTTATCTAACTAAACCTTCACAGAAAATTTATAGGGAAGGCAGGACCAGTATTATTCAAGTTTTATAGATGCAAATAGATAAACTACTTCTCTGTGCCCTGGGTCACATAACTAGCAAATTTCAGAGCTGGTGCTCAAATTCAAGCTTTTGGTTCTGAGTCCAGAGCTTTTTTTTTTTTTTTTTTTTTTTTTTTTTTTTAAATACATTGTATTGCCTCAATAACCGAGTATCAACTGCATAATAATAACAATATTTTCTTTTCTAAGTATAATAAATGATGAAAAATTTTGCATTTGTTTATGTTGAGGCAAAATGTTACTATACCCAAGTTGTAGGCATTTTAAAGTTTAATTCTAAACAGTATCATAATTTCATTAAAACCTTCATTATTTGTGGAATGATTGAGATGTTGCTGGATAATTTTGCTTGAACAAACCTCTAAAATGACAGAAGATGAACTGTGCTGATAAAGTTGGCTAGAGTTTTATTGCAGTATGATGAATAATCACAATATCATATGACACTAGAAAAATTGCTCAATTTTCAATTTTTTTCACTCTCTATATAGAGTCAGCTTAGCCAATGTAATAATGCCCTGGAGAATTCTGAAGAGCTACTAGAATTTGCTTCCAGGTCACTAGACATAAAAGAACCAGAAGAATTCTCAAAGGTAAGAAAGAAAACAAAACCAAAAAAGCTCAAATCTATTATAGAAAAATAATGTAGAAATTTGGTTCATTCCCTACAAGTTTTGAACTGGATCCTTTGTCACTAATACTTAAAAATAAATAAAAACCACTAACAAACTTGGGATTTCTTGATAAGTATAATGTTATATGCTTTTCCCAAAGCAGAATAACTCTTTGGAGCCATGGACAAATTATATAAAGTTTCATTTTACTTTGGCTACCTAAAATTTCAGATAACTGATCAAAGGCCTTTGTTAGTAGTTTATTTTAAGAGTGCTTCTCGGGGTAGTAGCACATTTTTGTGGTACACAAACAGCATAACTAAAAAATGGGAATAAAAATGAATGAAAGAAAATAACTAAAAGTTTTGAAAATTTAATTTGGTATTCTTTGTAAGTTGATAAGAAAATGTTTGATATAATGTGGTTGAAGCTTGTTAATGCTTTAGAACTATGAACTATTGGAATAACAATGATTATATAATTAAATTTATATGTTTTATTAAAAATGTAGACCCTATTCAAGTATTAAAAAAAGCATTCAGGTATATTTTAGTTCCTTAGTCTGATTTATACATTTTTTTTATTCCAAAATTCCAATTAGAGTAATTTTAACATGATTAGTTTTTGTATTATATTCAAAATTGAGTGATTAAAACAGTGAGCAATCTGTTAAATTGCTCAGTTAGTAAAGTTCAGATCTGTAATCACATCTTGCTTATCAAGAACTCCCACATTCAACTTTAATTTGTTCAATAATTTTTCTTTGTATACTAACATGTAGTGAGGATCATCAGATTAAGAAAAATTTACTTTTGAAATTGCACTGTCCACACTACTATTCTTGAAAGTAAATTTTTGATAAATTCTAGGGCTGATAAAACATTCTGAGAAAGAGAAATATTTAAAATATCCAGTGTGATGGATGTGGCCACTCTAACAAAGAAGGAAAACATGGAAAAGATCATAACTGCTTGCAACAAATGATTACTTGCACTAACATGTATAGGCTTTACAATGCTGGAAAGAATTATGGGATATGAACATCATGTATAGAGGGACATATAATGTCAGATTTTATTATCTACTTTATTCCATTAATAAAATAATCTTTTAAAAATTATGACAGGTTATCTCTGTTTTGGATCTTTTTTTTCATCCTTTTGCTGTCCTTTAAAATTAAGATATAAAACTCAGATCCTGTTTTTCAAGGCAGAAGTAATGAAATAGTTAATTTTTTTGTTGATTTAAGAGAAGTATTTTTACTTATGCTATATCATTAACTTCTTAAATAGGAGAAGAATTAGGCTCAAGGTTATCTTTTTACTATTGGCAAAGAAAGAACTTGTTAAACAAAGGCATTAAAAGAGGTTATTAAAAATTTAAAGAACTTATCTGTGTAAAACAAACAAACAAACTCTTGTTTTGGAGGCATGTATGTGACTACCTCAGTTATAGCTAACACTCAGGAAAGAAGTGTAAAAGGTCCCAGAGTGGCTAAAATAACTCAATTAAAACTCATATACTTTGCTTTTAATAAAACTTTTTAGTGCCTGTTTACTATTCCTTGATACATAAGGTTAGTGATCTTGGTTATCTGATTTCCTAGACATGACCAGATTAGAAACACCAAATTAACTTAGATGGAAGAAGGAAGAAAACTGGGTCTATTTACATAAGTAAAAAAGTTACTGCAGAAGGAAGAAACACAAGAAATTATATACAAAACAGAGAAGAGAGCTTTAAAAAAAGTATAGTTTTCTACGACTTTTTGTGTAGTGACAAGTAGTGCTTCTGTAGTTCTTGAGTGTCATAATTGTGTTGCATAAATGTGCTGCATAAAAGTGCAGTAATGCTCATCATGATACATCCTAGCCAAATGAGCTGAATATTCTTAAATATTCCATAGTTAAGAAAACAGAGAAATATGCAACATATTTTAGAAAAATCCTCTCCCATCTCTCATAGTTAAAAATCCTAACATCTCTAGTTTAAAATTAGTAGATTTCTTCAGTAACCTTTTGGGTATTCTATGCAAGTAAACAAACCATCACTAAAATCTTATATGATGCTTCCTCGTGAGAGTGACCATAGATAGATTCTTGAAGTCATAATCATATGCAGGCTCTAGCAGATTCTCTCAAGTGAGAAAAGCTTTAAGTGTAATCACAGTATTGGATTGTATGTATGTATACTGACTATGCATAAGAAGAGGCTCATTACCACATTGCTATACTGTGCTGCATTTTTTTGGTCTCAGCAACTTAAAAGGTCAGTTATTGAACCAGAAAGGTTTTGAATATGAATCTGATGATAGACTATTATGTTGACTGTCCAAGAACTAGCATCACTAAGAGCAGAGTATCATTACTGAAAGGTTGGTTACCACATAAAAATCTTGGGGATAGGAATGGCAACCAATGAAATTGATAAAAATATAAAATAGTTTTCATTTCTGTAAAGCTTCTCACTATGTCAACAGTGATTATTGTAAAATGTGGGAAAATTAGTAGAGAGTACTACAAGATATACAGATTTTTAAACTATTAATTTTAATTTAACTGTTGATAAGTCTGCATTATATCTATGCCAGTAACAGAGTTAAAACATTTTTGGAACAATTAATTCATTTTCATGTCGACATTCTTGCTGGAATAAATGAAATTATAATAAAACCCAGAATAAATAGGTAATGAACATTGATGGATAAAGGAATTGGATGGATTTGTGGACATTGGTGGAAGGAATCTAGTTGAGGAACTTCCCTCTACTGATGGAAGGTGGCACCTTTTCTGCATCTTTGAGTATTAGGAAGTTACATAGGAGGCAGAGCAAAGATGATGGGAGTATAGGCAGAAATCACTTGAATTCTTCCAAATCCCCCTCTAAATAACTTTAAAATAATTTTCAAAATGAATTTTAGAATGGCAGAACCAACAAAAAGATGGAAAAGATGTCTTTTCCAGACTAAGACAATTTAGAAGGTGTACAGGAAGGCGCGCTCTCTCTTTCTTTGTGTCTCTTTTTTTCTCTCTCTTTCTCTCTCTCTGTCTCTTTCTGCCTCTCTTTATCTCTCTCTCTTTTTCTCTCTCTTTCTCTCTCTCTCTCTCTCTCTCTCTCTCTCTCTCTCTCTCTGTCTCTTTCTGTCTCTCTGTCTGTCTCTCTGTCTCTGTCTCTCTCGGATATGAGAGAAAAATACAGTCTAGTATCTGGGCAAACCAGTAGTGAGACCCTGCCCCAGCAAGTCAGTTCAGGCCTTGGGGATGATTGAATGAGCAACCATGACTATAGGACTTTTCAGCCTACAGAGTAGACTGAAAGTAGTAAGGAGACTAGACAGAGAAGTCTAGAAGGACTGGACAGAAGGAGATCACAGGGGATACTTGGTTGGCTTTGGGTGTGGGACTTTTATTGCATTGCACATACAAAGATTCAGGTACCCTGTGTCACAGTCTCATAGAAAGAAACAGCACACTACAATGTTTACCTATAGGGGAACAAGTATCCTGGTCACAATTTCAGGGAGGAAAAGAGTGTTTGTGATTGTTCCTAGACCAAAGCACAGATCAGAACAGCAGTGACTATACTGCTCCTTAGATCATACCATTTTGGAAGAATTGAAAGCTTACAGATCCTACAGGTCCCCTGAATTAGCTCAGAAAACAGTATCACAAAAAACCTGAAGCTTGGGATACTGACCCCTCCACCAGAATAGAAAAGTTGAACTTTAATGTAAAGTATATAAAACAGGTTTCTCCCTCCCCCCCTCCAAAAAAGGACTTGACCATGGAAAATTACTATGGGGACAGGAAAATTCAAAGCACAGTTTCAGAAGAAGACAGTGTCAAAATGGCTACAGGCAAAGCCTCAAAGAAAAACTTATTATCATCCCCCCCCAAAAAAAAATTCCTGGAAGAGCTGAAAAAGGATTGTAAAAATCAGATAAGAGAAAAAGGAAAAACAATTGGGAAAGAAATGAGAGTTACACAAGAGAATCTTGAAAAGAAAAGTTAGTAGCTTAGTAAAGGAAGGCCCCCCCTCCCCAATGGAAAAAAAAAACACTCAAGGGGCAGCTAGGTGGCGCAGTGATTAGAGCACCAGCCCTGAAGTCAGGAGGACCTGAGTTCAAATCTGGTCTCAGACACTTAAAACTTCTTAGCTGTGTGACTCTGGGCAAGTCACTTAACCCCAATTGCCTAAACAAACAAACAAAGTCACTCAAAGAACAGCTCCTTTAAAAATAAAATTGAATTGACCAAATAGAAAAGGAGGGGTACACAAGCTTACTGAGGAAAATGATTCCTTCAAAATTAGAATTGGGTTAATGGAAACTAATAACTTTCTTGAGTCATCAAGAAATAATAAAGTCAAAAGAATAAAAAAATAGAAAATATGAAATATATAACTGGACAAAAGAACTGACCTGGAAAATAGATTGAAGAGAGGAAATTTAAGAATTATTGGAGTAGGGATAGCTAGATGGTACACTGGTTAGAGCACCATTCCTGAAGTCAAGAGAGCCTGTGTTCAAATTTGGCCTCAGACACTGGCCTTTGTGACCCTAGGCAAGTCATTTAACTCCAGTTTCCTCAAAAAAAAAGAATTATTTAATTACTTTATAGCCATGATCAAAAAAGAATCTAGACATCATATTTCAAGAAATTATCAAGGAAAACTAACCCTGATATCCTAGAACCAGAGAGTAAAATAGAAGGAAACCACCAATCACATCCAGAGAGATCCCCAACTGAAAACTTATAGGAATATTATAGCCAAATTCCACAGCTCCCAGATCAAGGAGAAAATATTGCTAAAAGCCAGAAATAGTTCAAATATCATGGAGCCACATAGTAGATTATAAATTTAGAAATGGGAAGGTTTAGAACTTGATATTCCAGAGGGCAGAGAAGCTGGGATTATAACTAAGAATCACTTACCCAGAAAAACTATTATTTTTCAGGGAAAATACTTAGTGAAATAGAGGACTTTGAGGCATTTCTAATGAAAAGAGTAGAGATGAAAAAGAATTTGACATTCAAACCCAGGATTCAAGACAAGCATAAAAATGAAAGCAAAAAAGAGAAATCTTAAACTGTGTACATTCCAATATATGAAGACAATGTTTGTTAATTCTTTAATCTTTATTATTAAAGGGCAATAAAAAGTAATCTTTTTAAAGGGTATGAGCATGAGTAAATGGGATGATTTCCAGAAAAATTGAAGGATTGAGAAAGAGGGATACATTGGGAAAAAGGAAAGAAGAGGTGTGAAAGAGCTTTTACAATGGAGGGGAAGATGTTGAGGGTAGGGGGTAGTAGGCAATGCTTGAACCTTTTCTGTCACTGGAATTGGCTGAAAGAGAGAATAACAAACACTCAACAGGGCATAAAATTGTCTTACACTTCAGGAATTATGAAGAGAGGGGAATAATAGAAAGTGAGGGACTGATAGAACAGGAATGTATTGGGGAAGGCACTGGTTAGAAGCAAAACAATTATGAGGAGGGACAGGGTAAACAGAAAGAAAAGGATAAATGGGGGAAACAGGATGGAATATACAATAATACATGAATAATGTATTATGAATAATGTATATATGCAATAATGAATGTGAATGGGATGAGCTCAGCCATAAAGTGGAAGCAGGTAACACATTGGATTAAAAACCAGAATATTATAAATATATTGTTTATAAGAAACACACTTGAAGGAAAGAGACACACATAGAGTAAAGATAAAGGAATGGAGCAGGATCTGTTATACTTCTGCTGAAGTAAAAAAAAAAAAAAAAGCAGGGGTAGCAACCATGATCTTAGACAAAGCAAAAGTAAAAAAAACCAAAAAACATATGTAATCAGAAGTAGTAAATGAAGGAAACTACACCTTGCTAAAAGGTATTGTAGAGAGTTGTGATCTCATATGGAGTCACATAAATGAATGTGGTAGTCTTGAAATTATGATTTATCATCAGTAAATATTTGTATGCCTATTTTATATAACTATATACTCAGGGTTATATAAAAATTTCTTGAGTGAAAATGTGGTTGGAAAGTAGAAAAAGTTAAAAAGTCTTGTCACAGGCAGTGAAGTTATAGTAATGCTAAATATATATGTATCAAATGATATAGCATCCAAAATTTTAGAGAAGTTGTTAAATGAGTTACAGGATATAGAGAGTACAACTATTCTAATAGGGGATTTCATCTCTCTCCTATCAGAACTAGATAAATGTAACAAAAAAATAAATTGGAAAGAATATAAGAAGGTAATAGAAATTTTAGAAAAGTTGGATATTCTTGACTTTGGGAGAAAACTGAATGGGAATAGAAAAGATATAACTTTTTCTCAGCAGTATATGGCTTCTACACAAAAATTAACCATGTTTTAGGGCATAAAATCTCATAACCAAATGCAAACAAGCAGAAATATTAAATGCATTCTTTTCAGATCATAATGCCATAAGGACTGTGAAAGCCTAATTAAAAATTAATTGGAGGGGCAGCTAGGTGGCGCAGTGGATAGAGTACCAGCCCTGAAGTCAGGAGGACCTGAGTTCAAATCTGGTCTCAGACACGTAACAGCTGTGTGACCCTGGGCAAGTCACTTAACCCCAATTGCCTCAGCAAAAAAAAAAAAAAAAAAAATTTAATTGGAAACTAAATAAACTAATATTAAACAAGGAGTGGATCAAATAGAAAATTATTGAAGCAATCAGTGACTTCATTAAGGAGAATGACAACAGCATGACAACATACTAGAATTTATGAGATAAATCCAAAGCAGTATTTAGGGAGAAACTTATGTTTCTAAACATTTAGAACAATAAAATAGAAGATCAATGAATAGGCATGAAACAACAACAATAATAAAACAAAAGAAAAAAAAGAACAAATTAAAAATCTCCAGTTAAACACCAAATTAGAAATCCTGAAAATCAAAGGAAAGATTAATAGAAAAAAACATTGAACTCATAAAGCTAGAAACTGATTTTATGAAAAAACACAGTAAAATAAATGTTTAATTTTTAAATTACCACTATCAAAAATGAAAAGGATAAATTTATACCAATGAAAATGCAATTAAAACAATTATTAGGAATTATTTTGCCCAATTTGTATGCCAATAAAACTGATAACCTAAAGGAAATGAATGAATAATTACAAAAATATAAATATGTCAGATTAATAGAAGGGGAAATAAAATACTTAAATTAATCCTATCTTAGAAAAAGAAATTGATAAGTCATCAGCGAACACTAAAGTGTTGGATTCCCAAGTAAATTCTACTGAATATTTAAAGAGCAGTTAATTCTAGTACAATATAAACTTTTTTTGGGAAAAATTGGCATGAGTCCTTCCATATTCCTTTTACAGCACAAATTTAAAGTTGATACCTAAACAAGAAAGGCTAAAACAGAAAAAATTTTGGACCAATTTCTTTAATGAGTATTGATGTAAACTTTTAAAATGAAATACTAGTAAGGCGATTATAGTAATATAAGCCAAAGAACACGTACTATGACCAGATGACATTTATACAAGAAAGGTAGTACTGATTCAATATTAGGAAAATTTATCAGCAAGATACCAAATCCATACCAAAACCAACATAAATCTATATTATCCCAAAAGTTGTAGAATAGCTTTTGACAGAGTACCACACCTATTCCTATATAGTGCCAGAGAGCATATGAATAAATGAAGCTTTCATTAAAATGATAACAATAATATCTGCTTAAAGTAATCAGCAAGCATGTGTAATGGAGATAGTGAGGAGCCTTCCTAATAAGATCAAGGGTGAAGCAAAGATGCCCATTATCATCACTGTTATTCAATGTTGTTCTAGAAATGCTAGCTAGCTAGAGCAGTGAGCAAAGAAAAAGAAATTGGAGGAATTAGGCAATGAGGAAACAAAAGAATCATTCTTTTGCAGATAATACAATATTATACTTAGTGATGAATCCACTTAGAAACTATTTAAAATAATTAAGAACTTTAGCAGAGTTGCAGGATATAAAATTAGCCCATGTAAATCATTGGGATTTCTATATATTATCAGCAAAGTCCAGTGGCAAAAGATAGAAAGAGAAATTCCATTTAAAATAATTGTAGACAATATAAAACACTTGGGACTCTACCTAAGACAAAGACAGGAATTATATGAATAATTTGTTATATAAAGTCACATCTAAACAATTGGAAAAACTAGTTGTTCATGAGTAAACTGAGCTAATATAATAAAAATGACATTCTACCTAAATGTATTCAGTGCCATACTAAACTGTCAAGAAATTATTTTATAGAATTAGAAAAGCTAAAATAACAAAAGGTCAAAAAATATCAAGTGAATTAATGAAAAACTGTGAAAGAAGGTGTACTAATTGTACCAGATTTCAAACTGTATTACAAAGTAATAATCATCAAAATAATTTGGTAATTCACTAAGAAATAGAGTGATAGATCAGTAGAATAGATTATGAACACATCACAAAATATTTAATGACCATAGTAATCTAGTGTTTGAAAAACTGAAAGATATGACCTTTTGGAAAGAGAATGCAGTGCTTGAAAAATCTGCTGGGAAAACTAGATAATTGTTTGGCAGAAATGAAGTATAGACCAACATGTCACCCTACATGCCAAGAAAAAATCAAAATGGCTACATGATTTAGACATAAAAGGTGATACCATAAACAAATTAGTAGAGCAAGGAATAGTTTATCTGTCATATTTATGGAATTTAGGACCAAATGAGATAAAGAGCTTTATGAAATGTAAAGTGATAGTTTTGATTATGTCAAATTAAAAAGTTTTTTTTTATTTGCATAACATATGTATGGGTAGTTCCTCAGCATTGATCTTTACAAAGCTTTCCATTACAAATTTTACCCCCAGTCCCCACCCCTCCCCTAGATGGCAGGAAGTCCACTACATGTTAATTATGTTAAAATACTTGACAATTCGAATATGTGTATACATATTTCCACACTTATCATTGTTGTGCAAGAAAAATCGTATCTACAAGAAAGAAAAATCAGTTAAAGGAAACACAATGCAAGCAAACATCAATCAAGAGCATGAAAATGTTATGTTGTGGTCCACATTTCACATCTTTCTCTCTGGGTGTATATGGCTTTCTTCAGTGAACAATTGGAAGTGGTTTGAAACATTTCATTGTTGAAGAGAGCCATGTCCATCAGAATTGATCGTCATATAGTATTGTTGTTGCCTTGTATAAATTAAAAAGGTTTTGCACAAATAAAACCAATACAGTAAAAATTATGAGGAAAGCAGAAAACTGGGGAAATTTTTTTCTTACAATAAGCATCTCATATAACAAAAGCCTCATTTCTCAGATATATAGAGGACTAAGTTAAATTTATTAAAATACAAATCATTTCCCAATTGATTTGTCAGTTGTCAAAGGATAAGAACAGATAGTTTTCAAAGAAATAAAAACTGTTAATAGTCACATGAAAAAATGCTTTAAATCACTCTATTAGAGAAATACAAATTAAAATAACCCTGAGGTACTACCTCACATCTATCAGATTGTTAAGACAGAAAAGGAAAACGATAAGTATTGTAGTGGATATGGGAAAACTAGGAAACTACTGCACTATTGGTGAAATTGTGAACTGATCCAACCCATTCTGGAGAGCAACTTTGAACTATACCAAAGGACTTTAAACTTATACATGCTCTTTGACCCATCAATAGCATTACTTGGTCTGTTTCTCAAAGAGATTTAAAAAGTGGGGGATGGAGGATTTATTTGTAAAAAGATATTTATAGTAGCTCTTTTTGTAATGGAAAAAAAATTCAAAATCCCATCATTTGGGGCCTAGCAATCAAATTGTGGTGTATGATTGCAATGGAATAGTACTGTGTTACAAGTAATGAAGAGCAGGATACTTTCAGAAAAAGCTAAAAAAACATATAAGAAGTAAACAGAATCAGGAGAACATCTTACACAAAACAGCAGTATTTTGTATAATGATTAACTGTGAGTGACTTAGCTGAGAACACAGCAATATAGTAATTCAAGACAGTTCTGAGGGACTTGTGATGAAAATACTATCCCTCTCCGGAGAAGGAACTAATGGAGTCTGAATGCAGATTCCATACTGTTTTTCACTTTTTTTTTTTTTTTTTGGTGGAGCAGTCTGTGTTTTCTTTCACAACATGACTAATATGGAAATATATTTTATATGATTGCACATGTATAAAAACTATATGAAATTGTTTGCTGTCTCAGGGAAGGGAAAGGGAAGCTAGGTAGCTAGAGTATTGGGCACTCAAAATGTAAAAAAAAAAACAACTCAAGTATTGAAATTGTTTTTACATGAAAATTGGGCAAAAATAAATTATTTTTAAAAGTTAAATTAAAAAAATAAAAAAATTGCTTAGATCATTAAAAAGTTAAATGATTCACTAAGTCACATAACAATTATGTCTCAGAAGTGGAATCTGAATCCAGATTTTCCTGACCTTGAGGCCAGATCTCTATTTGCAAGGCTGGTATTCCCTCTAATGCCTAAATTTAAAGCATTCTTTTTCTGTCTGCCTCTGTCTCTTGTCTCTGACTTTCTTCCTGCCTCTGTCTCTGTCAGAGCTGAATGGAATACTTACAGACTCTTCTCTTGGGAGGTGAATAAACAAAGTGGTTGAGTTGGTTTCATACTGGGCCCAATGGTAAAAAGAAACATAATTTAATGATATGCTTAGTTATCTGTTTTGATTGTTGTGACCATCAGTAAGCAAATATAAAAAGCTACATTTATCTTTATAGTCAGTATAAGTATCAGAAGAAAAATAAGAGAGGTTATGTGAAGAATTTGATGAGTTTTCCAAGTTAAATAATCTTTGACACAGTGTGACTATAGAACTCTCACCTTCCTAAGGAAAGCCTTTATTCTGAACATCTTTGTGAGAGTTTATATGGCATAGGAGCTAATGTTTGCATTATTGCTGAAATTATGAACAAAAGTTCCAGTTTTAGATACCTTTACAAAATTCTACCTTGTAAAAATTTTTAAAATAGCATTTACTTCATATACAAATGAAGCATTTGAATTTAAACAATGTAGATGACAGAAGTAATTATAAATATTGTCCATTAATGTATTTGTTGGTTAAATGTTTTCTTCGTGCTCTTTTGTCATTAGATTTGACATAAACATTTTATGTTATTCTTAGGAAAAGTGTTGACTTTCCAGTTTGATGTTCTAAGTGTAGTGGAAAGAACTTTGAACTGGAAATCAGAACACACTTGTGTTTAGTCCTATTTCAACCATCAACAAGTTGTGGGTGACCTTGGCCTAGTTAGTAGGGTCAGATTTCTCATTGTAAAATAAAGGATGTTGGACTAAAACTTTAAGGCCATCTCAGCTCTAAATTCTGTGATTTTATGAAAGTGGGCATAAGGGAAGATGGTAAATTTAGAAAATATGGATGCAATCAAAGAATGAAAGAGCCTCAAAACTGTACAAATGTATTTAACTAAAATCTTTTGTTTTTTCATCCTCTCCATTTCCTATTATGTTCTCCAATGCCTTTCAGATATCCATCCCTTAAAATACTTTAAAAGAGAAGAAAAAAGCCCAGTAAAACTAACTAGCATATTAAAAAATTATATGTATTGTTCCACAGGTTTGTGTATTTTAAATACATTAAAAGAGAGAGGTAGATGACACTGAAAGTGGTTCATAATTTCTTAACATAGGAATTAATTGGTTATAAATGCAAAAATCATGATTCAGAAAAGTTTTATGCTATGAAAAATTCTTATTGGTGCCTTTTGAAAAATAAATGCTTTGAATTTATTTGCTCCTTTGGGTTCCAAAACTTATTTTACTGCTCTGCTTTCAAGATCTTAATATTAATACAATAACTGGTACTTGATGGGTTTGATGTATTAAAAATGTTTTAAAAATTTTCTTTACTCAGTAAAAACTGGGCCTCAGAATTTTGATGATTTATTTTAGCTTTTCTTTTAAGAACTTAGATATTAAGCCATTTAGGAATGTGTATGTGTGTGCACACACACATAGATATTAAATAGTAATTTTGTTTCATTAGCTATGGGCCTTCAGGCATATTGTAGTTTCTTTACTTAAGCTTCTTGACATTGCATAGTTTTCTTTTGGCTTTATTTGAAATTATGATTGTGATGCTCCTTTTAAAAAGAAATATTTGATATATAGTAATTTTTTTCTCTATCCCTTTGTTTTAGTTTTGTATAGGTCTTTATTTTTAAAAATTATCTTTTGGATATGCAGCAAATTATAGGGTTTTGTTTTCTTATCCATTGTACAATTTTTCTCATTTTTTATTGAGGAGTTTAATCCAGTCACATTCAAGGGTAAAATTGTTATGTTTCTTCTTCATTTAATTTAAGGAATGTAAGCTAGCGTTAAAATTAGTAAGATCTTGTTTTAAATCATGTCACTGAAACATAGGTAGCTGTAAGGCCATGGACAATTCACAGAGTAGTTGTCAGTGTGTGTATCTGTGGAATGAGTTTTCACACTTCCTACACCAATGAAATTTGAGGTCCAAACATTGTCCTTTTAAAAAACAAAGACAACAAGAGCAACACTATTTCATGTTGATTTTTTCTTCTGTGCTTGATTTCTAATGTTGTTTTTGCTTATATTTATTTAATCATAGTTTTCTCACAGGTTCTTTCATACTTCCCTTTTTTCCCTTTCCCTTCTTCCCATTTTCCTTTTCTATCCACATTTCTTAAATTTATTTAAATTATTATTTTCACTCTTCCTTATAACATTTTTCTTCTCTTTTTTCACACCATTCAGAATTCTCCTTATATATGCTACCTCTCCCTTCGATCCATTTTTTTATCTTTGAGTAATATTAATTTATGATGTGCTTTTCTAAAAAGTATCAGTTTATTATTTCTCCTTTATTTTATTCTCCTTCCAGTCTTTTCTGGAATTTTGTCTTCTATTCATGGGTTCTAAGTTTTAGAGCTAGAAGGAACCTGTGCTAATTTTTCTCTATACAACCTCACACAAGATAAGAATTCTATCTTACCTCTGTCCTATTGATCTATTAGCATAGTGGCAAATTGTGTCTGATCTCATTTTGTTTTTTGTTTTTAGTTTTTTTATACATTTTGAAGAGTTTTTTTTTTCCTGATGAATTATACTGATCTATTCTCCATTGGAAATTCTACAGGGGAATGATTGCAGCTCATTCGGTCATTTCTACTCTCCTGCCTCTCCATTAGTCTACATGGTAGTTTTTTCACGGCTGGGTCTTCTCTACCCACATATTTGCCCATGCCCTGGCCACCTTCTCTTTTTTCCTGCAATTTTAATTAATGTAATACATATGTGACTTATTACTTGTTGGTTCAGTGGAGTAAAGTTTGTGAGTTGCTCTACGAAATTCTACTCTCCTGAAATTCTGCGTCTCAGTTTTCTCATTATAAAATAGGGGAAGATGAATGATTTCCAAGATCTTTGCAGCTCTTAATCTAAAACCTTGTGTTCTTCTTAATTAAATTTCCCATTAAAGTCATATAATATAAAATTCCTTAGAATAGAATTAACAATAACAATTATGTAGTAGAGAACATAGAGTATGATTTAAAATCTAGGTTTTGTGATGTGTTTGGAGTGCTGGAGTATTTTTTTTTCAGTTTTAATAAATGAAATAAAATTTATAAATAAAATTAATAAAAATAAAATCATCCACTGACTTAAATCTTGTGTTTTATCTATGTTAGGTGAATGGATGTGCTTATTTCCTCTGATTTTTTGGATCAGAAAGCACTTAAAAATTAATTGTCTACATATTTTTGGGGGGGATTTTTTTTTTTCAGCTTGAGGCAAGTTATTCTACAGGTATTATTTGATGAACCTGTTCATTGGAGTAATTAATTAAAAGGTATTAATTGTTACACATGGTAAATAAAAATAGTGAGAAATTTAGTGTTTTGCTTGGTTTGCATAGTAAATTGTATTCCTTAGTATAATTAAAATGAAAGTTTCCTCTTTACTATAAAGTACAATTTTAAAATTTATCAGTTAAGTTTTAGGGAAGCTGAAGTATATTTTTGAGATTGAAAAACAATAGGTGACAAAAGAACATGATAGAGGGAATGAGCCTTTAGGGATAATCCCTAAACCCTCATTTTACAAATGAGAAAATGGCTATTAAGAGATGACATGATTTGCCATAGGTGACACAGTGTGTTTAATGACAGAACTGTGTCTAGATTAGGATTCCACTTCTGGGCTAAGTGTTCCGTTTACTACATTATACTTCATCATCATCATTATTACTATTATTATTTTTTGCTGAGGCAATTGAGGTTAAGTAACTTGCCCAGAGTCACACAGCTAGGGACTGTTAAGTGTCTGAGACCAGATTTGAATTCAGGTCTTCCTGACTTCAGGGCTGGTGCTCTATCCACTGTGCCACCTAGCTGCCCCTTTATCATTATTTTAGTTAAACAAAATGTTTTATAATTTAATAAAGCATGCACTGATTTGATCTATTGTGAGTATCTTTGAGAATAAACTGCCACCTCTGATTCAGTCACTTGAAAATATATACATACAGCTGAATTTTAGTTCATATAATCTGTGAACCTGCCAAATGATTTGAAGAGGTGTCCATTTTAATTGAAATATTTTAAGTAGGAGCACTAACAGAGAACATTTATATTAGCCTTGCTACATTTCCAATAATAATCATTTTCCTTACTTCATCACCAAATGACTTATGTTACTTGAGTAGTACTGCAAAATGGGAGCTCAGAATCTATTAATGAACAAACATTTATTAATTTAGAAAATAAATTTGTATTAATATCCTTTGCATTTATATCATATAAATTTCTTCCCTTAGCATAATGCCTCTAGTACTTATTACAGTGTCTGGTAAATAGTAGACACTTGATAAATGTTACGGAATAAATGAGTGAATCCCACATAATATTTTTTAAAGCAAAGAGTAGGAGGAAAAAATTAGCATACACAAGCATTTATTAAACACTGTGTGCCAGGCACTGTGTTGAGAATACAAAGACAAAAATAACATTTTATGGGATAAATAACATGGACATAAATATATATATAAAATTATAAATAAAATAAATACAAAATGATTTTTAGTGGGGAGATCAGGAAATGCTTCACATAGGCATTATATAAACAAAGATTTGAAAGAAACAAGTGACCCTAAGAGGCAGAAATTATAAATAACTTCTGGTCATTGAAGAACAACAATGATATAAAAACAAGAGATGCAGTGCACTTTGTGAAAGATAGCAAGAAGACCAGTTTTGCCAGATTATAGAATGCAAGAAGGGAAGTAATGCATAATAAGGTTAAAGGACCATGGGTGTGTGAGAGAGATTAAGAAAAAGTAGCATAAAATGGAGAGAAAATAAATACTTCAGTAGGCAATAGTTTTGTATGGCAACAGGCTAAACCATCATATTACAGAGGTCCAGTTCAGAATTTAAGTCATGATAAGTCAGTTTTCTATAGAATTTTAATCTCTTCTCCTTTTCTAATACAGGCCACATGGGTCCTTTTCTTGCAGCATTGTACTTTTTTTTTTAAATCTCTTTATCTTTGCTTTGTTGATCATTTTCTTTTGTTTTGATCTGCTGAAAGGTTACAGTACATTTTGTTTTTTCTTTTACCTTTGAAAGTATTGCTAATGGTTTACTGATAAATATTTTGGATGACTCCCAGTTTCAGAGAGAGGAGAAATAAATAATTCCAGCCCTTGTTTGATACTTTATAGAAACCACACTAAGACACAAAAGAATAAATTTGGAAGAGGTTGAATAGGAAACAATTTTGAAGCATCAGAATTATAAGTGGTTTTATGAATTTCTTCATTCAGCTTATATAACATCCATCTAGTTAATTTAACTAAAAGTATAAATAAAAATGTGTTTAGTCATTTGAAGTTGGTCTAAATTGGTATGCTGATCTCCTTTTGAACTGATCTGAGTCCTAATCTATTACCATGATTCTAACATTAAATTAACAAAAAATTGTGAGTTTATAAGAATGTTTTCTCATAAAATTTTCTGATAACTTGGGTTTTGGTGAATATTAACTAAGCTGCTGCAGAGTTTGTATTCTAACTTTTCTTGCATGTTACTGCATTTGAAAGTTGCATGAAAGCACTAACTGCCTTCTTTCTCTTCCCCCTGACTTGCTCCAAGGCTGCCAGACAGATCAAAGATAGGTATGGTACATACTCTACATTACATTTTTTTAAAAAAAAAGTATTGATTTCAAAGTCAGAAATGAAATTCACTTTTTTACTATGCTTTGTAACCTTAGTGGTTGAAATAAAAATATTTAATTGTAAAATGGGGGAGGATGGGCACCATCTACACATCTAATTGGATTGTGTTTCTCTTTATCCTTTAAACATTTGAGGAAAAAATATGTTTCCAAAGTAATTTCATTTCTGACATAATTCCTACTTATGTTGCCTGACATATAAGAGATTTGATGCAATCAATTCTTGATTCTCTTTTCTAATGAAGGGAAGAAGTACTATGAATTATTTTTAAAATATAGTATTTGTCTTCAAAATGCTTTTTTTGTGCTTTGATTTTATATTCTGACATTATAGGATTTTGAACATTTTGGGGAGATGTACTGGTTTTCCAACTTCCACTACCTCTCTAGGTCATCCCTTATCAACTTCTTTGGGGCTTTTCATTCTATGCTGGGTACTGACTTAATTTTGAAAAAATTTCATTGAATTATAAACTAGTGCCTTCTCTTTCCTCATGTCCATTTCATGTCCAAATCATCTAAAAGAAAAAAAACGATAATAGAGATGTTTAAATAGTTTGGACATTTTCTGGCAGTAGAACCAGGATTTGATAGAAAACTTAGGATTCTGGCTAATAAGACTAAAGTTTCCTAGGAATTTTAGGAGGCAACATTTAAATAATATTAGTGGGAAGTAGAAAAAAAAATCACTGGACCTTCTAGATAATGATCAAGAATTGACTGTTATTATTGTAAGCCTAAAACGTGTGCCTCCTTCTTGTCTTTTTTTCTCTTTCTTCCTTTTCCCTCTTTGCTTTGAACTGTGGAATTCTTTGAAAGTATTGCTTTTCTAAGACATGTCCACCAATCTGTGATATATAGGATTTTTTTTTCTCCATTGAAATGGGCTAATTTGCTAATCATGGACTGTGAAAGAATTTTTAAAATCATCAATATATTAATTTTGATTGAGGAATTTAGTTTTTAATCCATATTCTTCTTTTATATTGTTAACAAGTTAGCTGTTCTCATGCCTATAGAGATTTACAATTATATATTCATTCCAGTTTTTGTATTCACATTATTGGCTGTCCTTATAAATCTTGTCAGAGTCAAAAAGAAAATATAGAGATTTATGTGTAAAAGATATCAGTAATCTATATATCAGTGTTATGTTTTTCATACTGCTGAACTTCCTGTCCCTAATGCATTGTTACCTTACAGCTGAAGATTATCTGGAACTCTAGGCTGACAAATGGCTACAAGATGAAGATCAGCATTGATATTTTCCTTTCCATACATGATCTTGTTACTATATATCATCTTAATGACTTATATTTTGTTGATTAGTAGCCCCTGGATGCAGAACCCAACCAACGCTAACAACATTTGGACACTTATGGCCACTCCATGACAGCAGATGCTGAACTGGGAAAGAGGAGGAAAAGGTGTTTAGCCCCAGTTCCTTGAAATCTTTATAGATATTTATATGGAAGCTGACCTGGAGCTTACTCTGAGGGTGTCAAGTGCTTTAACTTAAATGATGATGTGTGGAAGCATAATCAGGAGTGGGTTTTGGCTATTAAGAACTTAGAATTGAAGCTATATATGAGAGGGCTTCAGCCAAAAGATTCAAGAACAGAAGAATGAAGGGCACTTGTACTATTTCTTGGTTGTTAACTGTGGCCAAGATCTAGCAGTTGTGTTCACAGTAAAGACTTTGGACTTGGATAATAGTTGTTGTTATTATTAATACTTTTCATTTGGAGGGGACCAGCATCTTTGACCTTCTATTCTTTTTTTTGTTTTGTTTTGTTTTGTTTTATTTTAATTTTTTTATTAAGGCTTTTTATTTGCATAACATATGTAGGGGTAGTTCCTCAGCATTGATCTTTACAAAGCTTTCTGTTGCAAATTTTGCCCCCAGTCCCCTCCCCTCCCCTAGATGGCAGGAAGTCCACTACATGTTAATAATGATAAAATACTTGACAAATTGTTGTGCAAGAAAAATCCTATCTACAAGAAAAAAAAATCACAGAAAGGAAACACAAATGCAAGCAAACATTAATAAAGAGCATGAAAGTGTTATGTTGTGGTCCACATTTCATATCCCTCTCTCTGGGTGTATATGGCTTTCTTCACTGAACAATTGGAACTTGTTTGAGTCATTTCATTGTTGCAGAGAGCCATGTCCATCAGAATTGATCATCATCTAATATTGTTGTTGCCGTGTACAATGATCTCCTGGTTCTGCTCATTTCACTCAGCATCAGTTCATGCATGTCTCTTCAGGCCTCTCTGAAATCGTCCTGCTTGACCTTCTATTCTTAATGATGTTACAGTATTTTTTGAAAGTTATACTCACAATGTATATGAAAGTTAAAAGGGAGGCACTAAAAATATACAAGTTCTTTGTGACATGAACTTAAAAAAGTTGCCAGAAAGCTGATTGGATATCAGGACTTCCGGGCATTTTAATGCTCTTAAGAGTTGTTATCCACGCTGATCAAACTGACAGAAAAATTTAAATTAGAGATTTAAGAATTCACCTAATCCAATTACCATATTTTATTTTAAATTTTTATCGATAATGTCACTTTTACTTCTGAATGTATCCCTGCTTGCTTTCTTTCCTGGTGACTCAGCTTCTTTGAACAAAGAATATAAAAGAGGAGAAAAGAGGAGTTTTTCCTTCCTTTCCTGCCTCCCTCCTTCTCTTTTCTCCTCCTTTCCCTCCCTCCTCTCCCTTGCTCTTTTCTCTCTCCTTTCTCATCTTCTCCCCACTCCCTTCTTCCCTCCCTCCCTTCCTCTTTTTTTCCTCTTCCTTTTTCCCCTCCTCTCCTTCTCTCCTCCTTTCTTCCTCCTCCCCCTCTGTTCACATAGGGAATCATATCCTTACCATGGATGCTCTGCCCAAAGAAATATAAATTTTGATTGCTGATACCTCAATCTTGGGGGTTTATGGGTAGATTTTTTTCTCTTTCCTACTTACTCTATCATTAAAAAAACCTGGGATAATTAGCTCTTTTGCCCCATGTAGTTTCATTTATGATTTCTTGAAATATAGCCTTGGAAACCCAGGCTTTGATCAATCCCATTGGGATTCAAATGGAGCTACTTGACCTTGCCTTAAATCCAGATCACTTTTGCTCTCACTGTTTGATCAATAATAGGTTCCAGTCCAAACCTCACTTGGTCTTTGTTTGGATTTTGTTGGCTCAGAGTATAAATAACTATTTTGGCAGGAAATCATGAGGGTCTTCTCTTACCAGATTGATTTTTTTTCAATTAGGTAAAAGAGGCCATTTTTTGCCTCATTTCTTACCTATTCATAATCAGTGAATAGGCACTTCCTCAGACTGAGACCTGGGAAAGGTTTAAAAAGGCCAAGGTTTCCCACTGCATCTGGGGCTGTCTCTAGTCATCCTGATATATATCTTGCCACTAGACCCAGATGGCTCCAGAGGAGAATGTGAGACTGATGACTTTGCATAACCTATCCCCAACAAATTCAATTTGTTTATAAGTCAAGGCATCACTTTCCTGATGTCTTAGGTCCTCTGAGTAGGAAGGACAAACAACTCTCTCTAGCAAAAAAAAAAAAAGTCTGATTTCCTTTCTTTTCTTATTTGAAAGAGGACCACCCATGAACTTCCTGTTTTGTTTTTGCTTAATGGGCTTTTTTCATTTTTCAACTCATTTGCACAGCAGGGATGATTGTTAGATTCTGAGTTGATCAAGCTTCTTCTGGTCATTAGTTCCTACTGTTATTCTTAAGTTTATTTGTTTTATTTTGAAGACATCTTCAGAAAATATACGAATGGGTTTTCTATATGCCTTTTGTTAACATTTTCACAATACCCAAATTGTGGGCATTGTGATACTATTTCCACCAAGGAAAGAGATGTGAATCATGATATCATTCTAATATGTTGGCAGAGAGATTTTTTGGAAGAATGTTTAAAGTGTCTGGACAGAGAACTGAATAAAGATATAAAGGAGATAAGAGGCAACAGATGATGAGCCAATATTTCAATATTTATATTGACATAGGATATATATAAGAAGGGGAAGATGTGAGTATAATATAGTTACTTTTGCTGTATATACTAAAAATTGTGCATGTTTTCCAAAGGAGACAGTTTTATTTAAGGGTTATTGTCATGCATTTCTGTTTTAGCTTAGACCCTGATAGACAGCAACTTAAGGTACAAGATATATTTCTTACCATTAATAAAGATAAATTCAGTTCAATTCAGTAATCGTTTGTTAAATGTATAGTATGTGCATGTACTATGTGCTAAATACTATGCTAAGAGGATATAAATAAGGTTATAAGTAAGAAAAAGAAAATTCACTGCATTCAAGTAGCTTACAATATAATTGGAGGAAGAGAGCAACCAAAAAGAAGTTAGAAATGAGATGATCTACCTGGCATGAGGGCATGATATTCTATGGAGTTAAACCGAGGTAGTGGAAAGTGGAGAGTAAGATGAAAAATTCAGATCCCAGCTATCTTTAAAGGAAAGCTTAGAGAAAAATTATTCCCTGCACTCCAGCTCTCCAGTCAGAGGGAAGAAAGAAGGATGAGGGAGTTGAGAAGATGTTTAGTATCCAAAACTCAGCATGATGGTGAGAATTCAAGTGATCATCATCCTGAATGGGGCATGATGTTTCTGAAGTCTTAACCAACCATACTGCTGATTGTCAACAGTATGATTGTTTTTAGTTCCAGAAGATTCTTTTCTTCACAGAAGTGAGTTGCTTTCTTGTCCTTTATAACAGAGATTCCAAGTTGCTATTGGACAGTCAGGCATGGTTTGGGAGTGCAATGTTCAGGCTTCAGAACATAGGAATATTGGTCTTAATCCTGAATGAATAGTGGAGTTTGAGGGTTAGAGGTGGAGGTAAATTTGATAGAGAAATGTTACTGATTGGTGAAAGGTAATTTGGCAAATTTCAAACAGCATTTATATTTGCAGTTCTGTTTTTGGGGTATGAAAAGCTATTTGGAACGAAAGTAGCCGTTGTGGTATAGTAAAAAGAAAGTAGCTTTTTAAATGTATCTATCTATATTTACTTCTTTATTATTTTAAAAAATGTGTATAGATATCGATGGAATCAGAGAGGCTCTGGTTCAAGTTTTTCTTTATTTTTTCTGAGGCAATTGGGGTTAAGTGACTTGACCAGTGTCACACAGTTAAAAAGTATTCAGTGTCTGAGGTCACATTTGAATTCAGGTCCTCCTGATGTCAGGGATGGTGCTCTTTCCATTGCACCACCTAGCTGCCCCATCTGGTTTAAGTTTTAAATCAAGTTATCTCTCTTTCCTTAAGTTTCCGCAATTATAAAGTGAGTTTGGAATAGTATGTATCTGCCGTCCTTTGAAGGACTAGATCTTTGATCATCCTTTAAATCACATCTCTTCCTGTAAATCACTTACTTCTTCTGTAATGGTAGGCAAGTCATTTAATCTCCCTGGGCATTAATTTTTACTATTTGTAAAATGGGGAGTTGGGCTAAATGATCTCTGAGGTCACATTCATATTAAGGCATTCCAAATAAACTGAGAGGCATAGTAGTAGATACTTAAATATCAGAAACAAAATATTTTATATATATTCTTTTTTAAGCCTCATCATAGCTAAAACAGGTAAATAGGATGAATGTTATTTCCTTACAGATAAGGAAATGGAGGCTTTGAGAAATCAAATGGCTTGCTCATGGTTACATATGAAAGTGTCTTGGGTGGGATTTCAGATTCTAAATCTACCACTCTTTTCATTATAGTAGGCTCCCTTTCTTCACAATGAATCAAGCTATAATTAAAATATGAGATTTTAATATAAAGATTTTTATTAAATTAAGCCATAATTGAAATATGCAGGATAAAACAATATACAGTGTGGTATTAAGGCGTGATAATGGCCAGTGACATAATTTTTTAAATGTATTCAACATGTTCAATATAGTCAAGAAGTTCAAGTTTTGAAAATAATGTGTACTTTGTATATGATTTACCTATATGAAATGTTACACATTTTGCATGTATATATATGTATTTTACAGTCTTATATATAGTTTTTGCTTTTTCACAAGGTATGTATGTTGAATGATACAGTTTTGCTTTTATGGTTTTGGAAATTCTTTCCAATGTGTTTTTTAAAAAATGATTTCTAAAAATACTAAGATTAGCTACTTCCTATGTGTCACAGATTGGTAGATATGAATTTATATGTAAAATTTAATGTCTTTTAAAACATTTTATTGTACCTAATCATTTTGAACTAAAATTCCAAGATAATGCTAGGTTTAATGGAAACCAATGAAGATAATAAATTATATAATAGTCTTCATTTATTCAGCAACGTTTACTTTGACTGTTTTGCACGTAGCATTTTCAGATGTCAAAACTACTTCAAAAAATATAGAAATTGTCTACCTATGACTTGATCTACTATGAGAGCTATGTACTAGAATTCCAGTTTATTGGAATGGTACTTATCAGGAACCTGAGATTGAATTTGAATTTTAGATCCTCTTCTTGGTGATTGTGCCTTGGTCTGTTAAACTGCCTTTTCCCTAGACTTGAAATTATATAATATAAAGACTATCTGGTTAAGATATCTCTCGATTCCAAGGTTTGATTCTGATGATCTGGTTAAGTGGATACTTACATTTAACACTTCTTTGGTGTTTTGGGTGCATCTCTTATTCATGCTTGGTTGAAAGGGTTAGCTTTCTCTGAGTTCAGCCTGAAAACTAGTTAATCATGCTTGTGGCAATTTATTATGGTTGGAAAAATTAGAATTTTAGAGAAAAATGTAACATTTAGAAAGTATTCTGAGTTTTTTAAGCAAAACACTTATTACAAGTAAGGAGTACATTATTTTTCTTTTTTTTTGTCCGGATTTAATGATTTCATTCTTTCTTTATTTTAAAAATTTTTTTAGCTTTTTATTTTCAAAATTCATGCCTGCACAATCTTGTTTCATATTTTTTTCTACCTCCTTCCCCCACCCCCTCTCCTAGACAGCAATCCAATATAATATATTAAACATGTGCAATTCTTCTATGCATGTCTTTACAGTTATTATGATTTCATTCTTATAGAAGGATCTGGGTAAGCTAATTTCCTCTACCAATTCAGATTGTTCATTGTTTTGTACTTTATAGCCTTACAGAGTAGCCTGGGGTACTGAGAGTTTAAGAGACTTACTCAAGTTCACAGAGCCAGTATGTGTCAGAGCTGGGACTACTTTATTATGACCTATTAATTAAAAAAGAAATGCATAGAAATTAGATAGATTCCTATCTAATTCCCATTTTTATAATGGATTAATAAGTAAGCCTTTTAAAATGTATCTATGCAGATATTTTGCATATTTAAGATGCTCCATCATAGTCAGATCACATCTAGAATATAATGTTTAGTTCTGGGCACCTCAGTTTAAGAACAACATAATTAAGTTGGGCAGTGTCCAGAAGAGGGCAGTTAGGATTTTGAAGGGCCTCACTATTCATGCCATATGGCTATTGGTTGAAGTAAGTAAAGTTGTTCAATTTAGAATAGAGAAGACTGGCAGGGGAGGAAGGAGACATGAATTTCAAGTATCTGGAGGACTTATTCAAGTATTTGAATTAGACTTATTCAATTTGACCCTGTAAGGCAAAGCCAGGAGCAATTGGGTGAATGTTGCAAAAATGGAAATGTTGTTTGGTCAGGAAAAACTTCCTATTAGACTTGTTTAGAAGTGGATTATATTGGTGTTTTCTCCCTCCTTGAAATCATCAAGCCAAAGGCAGAATGATCACCTGTTGGGTCTGTTATAGTGTGAATTCTTTAGATATGGGTTGGATTACATGGCCACTAAGGTCTCTTCTAATTCAAAATCTGTGACTTTTGTCAAAGTCTCAAGTTTACCAATCCTTGCTTTTTAACAAAATAATAAAAACCACCTTAAGATTTACCTTAATTACAAAGCAGTACAATGCTATTCTACTTGTTGGTCACTTAACTCTTTCACATAAACCTTTTTACTCCTATTTACCAAGCTACATTCTCTTTTGAGGGTATATTTTCATGTAAACTGATTTTAAAAAGGCAGAATATAAATAGAAGGAACTATTTGGTTATAATTTTCGACAATTGAGAAAAGAACTTAGATTGGCACTGTAAGGTTTTGGTATGATTTAACGGGTAAGTGGTGGATAGTGATTAGTTATAAGAATATGCTAAGTTTATGCAGTTATATATTAATTTTTGGTTAAATACATATAATGTATATAATTATATTGAATGAGGATCACCAAATTCATTAATAAATTTTAATTAATCCTCAAATTAAAGAACATTTTACAATTTTCAGTATAATTTTAGAAAGAATTCCAAAGCACATTATAATTGGACATTGACAGATTTTTCTTTGGAATCAGCTTCTGAAATTATTAGACATTTCTATACTTATTCATTTTGCGAATTAATTTGGTAATCTTACATACTTTCTCCTCCTTTTTTAACCATGCCACTTTTGTGTTTGATATAGAGTCACAATGGCTTCAGCTTTTCGTCTTTCTTTGAAACCAAAGGTCAGTGATAACATGACTCACCTAATGGTGGATTTTTCTCAGGAAAGAAAGATGCTCCAGACTTTGAAGTTTCTTCCAGGTAAATACAAAATTAATGTGATGTTCTTATATTAAATAAATTTTCTCCCCTTCAAGGTTTTCCATAGTGAAGAGCAATTTGAATGTTAGTTTGGCTACTTTCATTTAGTTGGAAGAGTATGTGCAAAATCAACAATATGATCTTTTTGTTGTTGTTGTTCATTTATTTCAGTTGTGTCCAACTCTTCGTGACCCCATTTTGGATTTTCTTGGCAAAGATACTGGAGTGGTTTGTCATGCCTTTCTCCAGGTTCATTTTATAGATGAAGAAATGAGGCAAACAGGATTCAGTGACTTGGGGCACATAGCTAGGCCTAGTACTCTATTCACTACTCCACTTTTAATGTAGTGTTAATTTTTTTAATTTAATATTTTACTTTCTGCACAATTACATATTAAAAACATTTTCAAAGTTTCATAATTTTAAACTTTTGAGTACCCAGTATTCTCTGTCTCTCCTTTCTCTTCCCTCTCATTGATAAGATAAGCAATTTGTTGTAGATTATATGTGTACAGTCATATGAAACACATTTCCATGTTAGTTGTGTTGTGAAATAAAACACAAACAAGGAAAACAAGAAAAATAAAGAAAAAGCAGGCTTCAGTCTGCATTCAGACTCCATCAGTTCTTTCTCTGGAGAGGGATAGCATTTTTCATCATAAATCTTTCAGAATTGTCTTAGATTATTGTATTGTATTGTGGAGATTAGCTAATAAGTCACAGTTGATCATCATATTATATTGCTATAATTATATACAATGTTCTAATTCTGCTTTTTTTCACTTTGCATCAGTTCATGCAAATCTTTTCTGAGTCCTGTTCATCATTAAGATTCTTATAACACAATAGTATTCTGTCACAATTATATATGACTTGTACAACCATTCAGTGGAATGTTAATTTTAAAATGGCAAAAGTATAGTAAAAATTTTTCCATTAAATAATCCATGCTGTTGTTGTATGCATTATTATTATTTTTACCAAATGATCAATTAAAATAATGGTTTGTGCTGAGTCAGGTAGCCAGAGCCATTAAAAAAGTTGGGACAAAAAAAAAGTTGGGACAAAATGGATATTAGTGATACAGTTTTTAAAAATGTTTAATGGATGATGATGGCTCAGGAAATATGTACTTAGTTTAGAGTTAAATAATCTAAATAATCTATCTTTGGTTATTTTTGTTTTAATTGGGGTAAAATTTGAAAGTGAGATGCTATTAGTAAGGCAATGTGTATTAGCTTCAAAAAACTTTTTAAATCTAGCTAGAGAAGTCGATTAAATAAAGTTACTTGTATAGATCTGCCTTACTTGCTGAGCCTGATACTGAATACTTGGTTTTGTTTTAAGGCATTTAGACAGATTGTTTCTTTGGATAGTATTAGAGACCATGTGGTTCAGTGAAAAGACATGTAGATTAGTGTCAAATCTCATTTTGAAGTTTGACTCTAACTGTGGTAGGCCAGGTACAAATTGCTGAACTTTCTGAGCCTCACTTTTCTCACTTGTAAAATAAGGAAGATAGAATAAATTTATTTAAGTTCTATGAGCTAAAAAATGGAAGCAGTAATATTATCACTATGTACTTAACTTAGAATTAAAAGATTAAATAAGATGACTTTTATAAATGTTTAAGGGCTATTTGGACATTAATAGCAATAAAAGTAGTATTAGTAGTAGTAACAGAAAATTAATTGTTATTATGATAGTATCAGTAAGTAAGCATTTATTAAGGATTTACTGTGTGTCATACACAAGTCTAGGTGCTGGGGATGTAAAGACAAAAAAACACGCAGTTCTTTCTCTTAAGGAGCTTGCAATCGATGTGGGGAGACAAAATGTACATTTACAGGGCTTCCCAGAAGTCCTAGTGTGTTTTTAAACTTTAATAGCTGATAATCACTGGTAATAGATAGCTGGCTTGATTGGATTGGAGCAGCTGGGTGATGCAGTGAATAATGTACCTGGAGTTACCAAGACTCATCTTCCTGAATTCAGATCCAGCCTTATTAGGTATGCAACCCTGGGCACTTAACCCTGTTTGCATGAATTGGAAATGGCAAACCATTCCAGTATCTTTGCCAAGAAAATGCCAAATGATGTCATGAAGAGCCAGACATAAGTGAAACTGAACTTGATTTGATTTATAACTTCTAATAGTTATGGCTTTTCTAAGTTTTAATCATTTAAAATTGCATTGACTTTTGAGACATTCTACTCAAGAATATACAGAATAAATTAAATACAGAATAAATGGAAGGAAGGGAGGAAGGGAGGGAGGGAGGGAGGGAGGGAGGGAAGGAAGGAAGGAAGGAAGGAAGGAAGGAAGGAAGGAAGGAAGGGGAGGGAGGGAAGGAAGGAAGGAAGGAAGGTAGAAAGGAAGGAAGGAAGGAAGGGAAGGAAGGAAGGAAGGAAGGAAGGAAGGAAGGAAGGAAGGAAGGAAGGAAGGAAGGGAGGGAGGGAGGAAGGATGGATGGATGGATAGGTGGGCACTGGCATTTTGATGTGATCAGGGATCAGGAAAGGCTTTATATAGAAACTGGTACCTGATCTGAGTCTTGAAGGAAGTGAGAGATGTTTTGAGACAGAAGTGAGGATGTGCTTAAGGTAAAATGTGTAATTAATATGTTAATTGAAATTTACCCATTTATGTGTTTTTCAAAAAATCATTAAACAAAAATTTTTTAAGTCCTGAAAAATTTGAATTGGTTCTATGCTCTTTTAATTATAAAGTTGAATTCGGTCCACTTAATGAAAAACTGCTGTGGGTAAAGTTCTTGCTTGCCACATGTGAAGTAAGCAAATGAACAGATTTAAACAACTTTTAGAAACTTGTATCTGAATTCTTTATTTTTCATATGATTTAGTCAATTCACTAACTTATATCAATGCCTACAATGTACTTGTCCCAATAGATTTTATGTAAGAATATAAGACAGAACCTCTGCTCAAATAGTTAAGGAGCTTGTAGTATTTTCAGAAAGACAAAGGTAATACACAGGAGGTTGTTGTCTATCATGGTAGATTTATATATCTTGTAATATTTACGTACCACATAATTCAAATGTATGCATATATGTAGGTATGTAATATGTGGTACATATATGTATATTGCTGAAGATCACATCTTTTATACTTTAGCTAGAATTAATCTATCCCTGGCATTCCTAGTATCCAATCAGACATCTAATGTATACTGTTGAATATATGAGGCATATGGAAGAAATAGAAAAATAATCTATATCTTCACTTCAGCCATAGGGGATGGTTACTACTAGATTTTGACACTCAATGTTTGATTTTGCTGATTAAAAATTGATATTCCCCTATCTGACCCTTCTTATATCTGCTTCATCTCTTCCACACCTGTTTCTTAAACCTCATGAAGATTTCCATTCCCTCTGACTCTCAGTACTTTCTCAGGCTGTTGTCTCTGCTCTGACTTCACTTTTCTCCTTTTCCAACCTCAAATGAATAGGTAGCCATTTCATTCAACTCTATATTCTCCTCTGCTATGGCCCCTTGTTGAACTTCCACTTTTCTTTCTAAACATTATTACTTCTGAATTACTCCTACCTGTCATCATACCTCCTCTGTTCCTACCGCTGAACAAAAGCTGAAGAAAGTCTTGAGAAAGTGTTAGGAATATTATAAATTCATGTAACCAGGCTCCAAGTAGACCCTCATTGCAACAAGCAAGTTCTTTTATTCCTCCTTAATTGGATTTTTTGGGGGGATAGGGGGAGGAAAGTAGTTGAGGTTAAGTGACTTTTCTAGGATCACACAGCTAGAGTCTGAGGCCAGATTTCAACTTGGATCCTCCTGACTTCAGATCTAGTGTTCTCTCTGCTTGCACCACCTAGATACCACCATAAGTAATTTTTGATCTCATACTTCACAGAAACTTCCAAAACTCATCCCTCATCAGGCTTTTCACAGTTATTCATCTCAGCTAAGAACCTTACTTTATACTTTGCTGAAAAAATTGAGGTCATTCAACTTGAGCTTCCTCCTTTTCCCAAGTTTCTGGTATAGAAGTGGCATAGAATCACTACCAGATTTTATATCTTTAATCATTCTCTCCCAGACTTAAATTTTCAACCTCTCCCTTTATTACTTTCTTTAAATGTACCTGTATCCTTAATTCCATTGTCTTCATCTCTCCACCCTTTCTGAGCTAAAGTTCTTTAAAAAATACTCTACATTGTCTATGTCTCCTTTCTCTTACTATTTAACCTTTTGCAATTTGGTGTGTGATCTTAAAAACCACTCTTCAAAGTTACTAGTGAGTTCCTAATTTATAAAATTGAGTCTTCTCAGTCCTAATCTTTCTCTATTTATTTGTTGTGTTTGACACTGTTGACCATCTTCTTTTTGAGACTTGCTCTTCTCTTGCGCTTCATGATAATACTTCTACTCTCTTGGTTCTCCTTTTACCTGTTCGATCATTTCTCAGTGTCCTTTGCTGGCTTTTTATCCAAGTATCCAATAAGTGTGGTTGTTAGTTACTGTCTTTATAACCCATTAACTTTCATGATTTTAATTCTACTTTTTATGCAGATGATTTTCAGGTAAGTGCATTCATTCAGTCCCAGTCTTTTCCCTGAGCTTCAGTCCTGTATCACAATATGCCCAAGAGTATTGAAAAATGAATGTTTCAAAGTCACCTTAAACTCAGCAAGTCTATAACTGAACTCAATGTCTTTTCCATTAAACTCTTCCTTGTTCCATACTTCCCTATTTTTTGTTAAATGAACTATTCCCAGTGTCCCTGTTAAGATTAATAATTTTAATGTTATTCTGTACTCTTAATTCTCCCTCACAACATATCTCATTAGTTCCCCAAACTTGCTTTTTTCTACCTTCACCACATCTTTTGCCTCTGGCCCTTTTCTCTACTCACATAATTAACATCTAAATTCAAGACCTCATCTTGGAGATTATTAAATGAATTCCTGAATGGCTAATCTGCCTCAAGTCTCTCCCTCCTTCATCTTGTCTTTAACAGTCCTGCTAAATTGATTTTCCTTAAGCACACATTTAACCTCTGCTCAAATAACTCCAGTGACTTCTTGTTATCTCTAGGACAAAATATACATTTTAGTTTTAGCTTTTAAAGCTATATGGACTCTTGATCCCTAATCTCAGTGATCTTTACTTCCCTTCCCAACTGTACATATCTTATGACTTCTATGATCTATGTTTACATGCTTTGGGGTGACCTTTTGGGTGAACTCATTCGCTGTTTCCTCTATGATATTTGAAGGGATGCTGATACTATTCATATGTTAAGGTTTCATCTTATTGCAAGGTAAGATTTTTCATCTTTCCTGTTGAAGGTGTAATTTCCCTATTTTTCTACCAAAAAAACTAAAATATGTATTAAAGGAGTTAAGAAATGAAAATTAATTTCATTTTAAGAAATTGAATGAGACCATTTTGCAAAATTTGATTTTTTGTAGGGATTTGTGATATAGGTCACAGCCTCTGCTAGAATGAACCATAGTTGCAAAAAATTTTTATGACTTATTACTGCAAAAGTTTACAGAATACTTAGAAACACAAAATAGATTAATTTTGGAAACTTTGTAACTTTACTTTTCTAAATACAAAGGAGTAATATTGAAACCTGAGACAAATGCTGATCATCATCATCATCATCTATTGGAAAATTAGTACCAGTGAAGTTATTTTGTCTATTTTGATACCTTTTACATGATATTTTTACATTTTCTTGCATTTTGAATCGATTATTTGCATTTTAATGTTTATTTGTACCTGATTATACTGTTGTACTGTACGAACCATAGGTTAGAGAAATAAATTGAGAGACATCTAACAAACCCATTCTTTCACTTAAACTTTACTATAAATGTGACATTTATAATGAGGTCTGCTTAAAATGCAGTATATGACTCTTGAAAATAATAGTAATGGTTCTTAATATTAACATTGGATTATTTCTCTCATTTCCATATTAGGGCTGCTAAAATTTTTTAATTTCTTTGAAATTATTTCTTTAATGCTAAAGAATTAGATTGTCTTTAAAATTAAGTTTTATATAAAACATTTTGTATTAATGTCTTAATTCAAAAAAGTATCTTTTTAAAAACAATGTTAAGGAATTGGGATAGTTATTTATCTTAACTGAAGTTGCTCATGCAGTTTAAAAGCAGAATGAAAATACATGTTTGAATGACAAACAAATATTTGATTAGGATTCCAATAGCTGTTTCTCTCTTTTCTTACAGTTCCCAAAGCTCCAGAAATAGATCCAGCAGAGTGTTTGGTAGCTGACAATTGTGTCACAGTTGCTTGGAGGATGCCAGAAGAAGATAATAAGATTGATCATTTCATACTAGAATACAGAAAAACAAATTTTGATGGACTTCCACGTATAAAGGATGAGAGATGCTGGGAATTAATAGATTACATTAAGGGCACTGAATATACATTATCTGGTAAAGACTATACATTCTCATTTTCAGAAATCAGTTCATGGAAATCTCTAACATAATGAGTTGCTATAAAGGAAAGACTTAAAATTTGAGAATGCTATATAAATCTTAGTTTCAAAATATTCATTATCAATGTGTTTTTTTCTGAGTGTTTCTGAAGTTTTTAATTTACTTTTTATCTTCCTCTTTTATTGTGTGTTCTCTTTTATAATAAAAGGTACATTTTCTTTTTTTTTTTTTTTACTGATTCATGGATTTATGATTAAGTTATTCTTTCTTAAGATATATTTCCCATAGTAGTAGGATTATAGATGAAAGAATATGATTGCCTTTATGATTCTTTTGGCTTCTTGGAAGATTGCTTTCCAGAAGGATTTTTCTAATTTTCATAGATAGCAATGGTGTTTTTAATATTTTTTTCCTAATATCCCACATAGTGTAATTATATTTGATTTTTACTCAACTGCTTTAAGTTGCATTTCTTTAGTTGCTATTGAGATTAAACAAATTTTCAGATGTTTGTTATGATATCTGTGTTTCCTAAGAATACAAATTATCTATGAATTTATACTCAGACCATTTATCCCATACATATTAGATATTGTCTATAGAAGTTTGTGTCAGGTAGGGGTGTGTGTGTGTGTGTGTGTGAATTTTGGATGTTCATTTAAGTCACCATTTATTAAGCACCCACTATGTAATAGGAACTATACTAAGCATTGGGTATATAAAGGCAGGCAATAAAGTAATCCCTGTTTGCATGGAATGTAATATAATGGTGGGAGGAAGGGACAATATGCACACATCCATGTACAGTATAAACATGTTAAACTGGAGATAATCAATGGAGAGAAGGAACTTGAATTAAGGGGGAATTAAGAAAGATTTTTTGTAGAGGGGAAGATTTTAGCTGAGACTTCAGGGAAGCCTGGAGGTGGAGATCAGAAAGGAGAGTATTTCAGGCAGAAGAAATAGCTTGGGAAAATGATTGTATTTGGGAGTATATTGTTTGAGGAACAATAAAGAAGTCAGTGCCCCTGGATCACAGTGAAGGACAGTAAGATGTAAAAAAAACGGGAAAGATATAAAGAGACTAGGTTATATAGAATTTTAAATGCAAAAAATTTAAATTTGGTCTTAGAGGTAATAGGGAACCCATGAAATTTTTTGAATAGAAGGGTGACATGAACTGACCTGTACATTAGAAAGATCAATTTAGTGGTTGAGTTGAGGATGGACTGGAATGGGGAGAAACTTGAGGCAGGAAGACCAACCTGTAGAGTTTGTCAATAATCCAGACATGAGATAATGAGGGTCTGTATCAGAGTTGTGGTAGTGCCAGAGGAGAGAAGAGGATGTATACTAGAAGATAGACTTCACAACAGGACTTGGCAACAGATTACTGTGGCCTAAGGGGGAGGAGGGAGGAGTGAGTAGTGGAGAAATATACTTAAATTGAAAACCTGGGTAACCAGTACGATAGTGATGTCCTCAATAGCAATAGGGAAATTAGGAACGTAGGATTTGGGGAAAGATAATGAGCTCAGTTTTGGCTATTTGGGTTTAAGATGATCTGAAGTATTCAGTTTGAAATGTCTGGTGAGCAGTTGGAGATGAGAGAGGTTAGAATCAATAAGTAGACCTAATAATCATCACATAATGAAGAGATTAAAAAGGTAAGTGAGAGAATAGAGATGATAGAGGAGATAATCTTCTGGAGAAGATGGAATGTGATGGAATCCCTGAGTGAGATGTTAAATGATATTTGTGTGAAGCATTCATGGTGTCTGGCATATAGTTGGCACTTAACTACTTGTTTCCTTCTTTCCCAGATTGTTAAAAATAGCTAATATGATGGCAATTTAAAGATTAACTTGATTTTATCTCTGTTTAGTGTAATCCTATATTGTAGTATTTTATTCTTTGGTATCTAAAAATACTAATTTAGGTGGCTTTCATGTGAAGATTTTAATGATAATATCATTGTTGAGAAATATCTAGTTATTCCTTTGCTCAGCTTTAATGATCACTGATTGGAAAATACATGTTGACTAAAAAGTTCAATGACTTAATTCCAGTAGTCAGAGAAGCTTAGTGTGGTATGTAGGGAAAGTGGGAATACATGTAACTATAATGCAAAGTATAGCATGTAAACACAGTAAAATAAATTTATTTTCTTCTCATTCCTTAATAAGACAATAAGTTAATCAATAATGAAATGTTTGGTACTGTACTTGGAGACTGAGAGGAAGTAAGACGCTTTTGACCTTTTTAAGAGATGAAACTTTCTCACTGTCTAAAGGCAAAAGGACTGCATTTGTTGATAAAAGTTGTTTTTTTTTAACTGAAATATTGCACAAATAATTTACCTTAAAATTTTTAAGAAAAAAATCTGATCATTTATGTTTTTTTCAGGCTTAAAGTTTGATTCAAAATATATGAATTTCCGAGTTCGAGCTTGTAACAAGGCTGTAGCAGGAGAATATTCTGATCCAATAACATTGGAAACCAAAGGTAAAATGAATAGCTGCATATGAAACAAAATTTCTGTGACTCTCTATAGTCATTTTAAGATTTTATGCCAGAAGATTAAGATTGAATTTGGGAATATATCAAATTTGACTCCATTTTATCTGTCCTATAATATGCTCTTAGTAATAGAGTGGCTTCCTTTTTTTTATGACTTCATTGAGATGTGTGAAAGATGCAGAAATGACATTGAGTAATCCTCAGTGGGTCCCTTAGTCTCATTTCACTAAAGAATGAATGTCATTGAATTATGAAAGGGCTATTATATAAACTGGCTTGAATATCATAAATGCCCTTCCATGTAGTTTCCTTCCAAATTTTGGAG
>JAJPUD010000061.1:293331-389338 GCA_023553655.1 Myrmecobius fasciatus
CCTGTACCCGAGGCTATTTATACTGTCCTTTACAAATCATTTAGAATTATGTCAGACTATGGTTTATAGGGCTTCTTTCAGTTGAGGCACTTTCTATTGGTGTTGACCCTGTATTAGTCATGAAAATTCTCCTTTGAGTCCTAAGATTTTTGGAGAGATTTTGTTCTGTTCCCACTGGAAGTTTCATTCACTAATCTGTCAGTATTACTGATCCTGCCTAAAATTATACCTTTAACCCAACTGAACAGAACTAATTTCATCTCTTATGATCTTAGTACCACAAATATCATAGGGTGACTGTGAAGTACCCAAGTAGTAAATCCAAATCTAAACTAAACCAAATACCCTCCCATTTATAAACATCTTATGTACATGTGCTTTGCTGTAGGATTTCTTAACTGATTCTCAAAATAAATATTCAATGGAGATGATATAGAACTGAGATTAAAAAGGAGACGGACATGAGAAATTTCATGCATTCTTACTGTCATCTTTGGTTAGACAAACACTAGATTTAGTGTATTAGACTTGGCCCAGGGAAAGATATAGAGGATGAGGGGAAACAATTTAGTTCTATTAAAAAGGAAGATATGGTGGCAGAAGACTGGATCCCTTCTCAGTTTTCCATGTACTAATTACTTGTTGGACTTTGAATAAGTTTATTTCTCTGATTCTTTTTCAATCTGTGAAATTTGAGAGTTAGATTAAATGACTTCTAAAGGTTTTTCTACCTTTCATTCTATAGTCTTGTGACTACATCAAGGTAATTATCAATAATTTTGTTCTTACCTCATACCTGTGCCTTGAGTTTTTTTTTTATTTTGCTTTGTTTTAAAGAAAAAGTTTTCCACTTTTACTTTTTTTGTAATCTAAAAGGATATTAGCAAAAACAAAAAAAGTAATATCTAGTTTTTAAATACTGCTTAAATTAATTTATAAACATAATTATCACAGTGATAAACCTTTAAGCTTTAGTTTGTGTACACAGGTACTCATTCCCTTTTATTCCAGCCTCTTGTGGTAATAATAGCTGTGTGGTAGTAACCATTCAGGAATGGGGATCTGCTGCTGATATATTTGAGTGTTAACTGTTTTTTTTTTTACTTCACCTCCAGCTTCTTAATTTTTTTTTAATTCATTAGTTTTAAAATTCTATTTATTTAGTTATAGTGCTACTACTAATTTCTTTAGTCTTTCAAGATTTCTCAAGGTACTTAATTTGTATTTAAAATTGTAGATGTCTGTGTTTTTTTTTAGTTGTATGCCCCATTTGTCAAGCTATTCTTTTTCTCTTCTGTTGGTAAAAATGATTTTATATATATGTGTGTATGTGTATGTATGTGTAAATTCTCTTTCCCCCAAAAAAACTATTGTACTTGCATTCCACAATATTTGATTTTTGCCTCATTGTTGTCATTTTCTGTATTGAAATTATTAATAGTTTCCATAATTTGTTCTTTGGCCCACCATTTTTTAAAGAATTATTTAATTGTCAGTTGATTTTTTTTTTTTTTTTTGTTTTTTGCTGAGGCAATTGGGGTTAAGTGACTTGCCAAGGGTCACACAGGTAAGGAATGTTAAGTGTCTGAGACCAGATTTGAACTCAGGTCTTCCTGACTTCAGGGCTGGAGCTCTATCCACTGCACCACCTAGCTGCCCCTTGTCAGTTGATTTTTAATGCTTTACTTAACAGCCCTTTGTTGGGCATAATTTTTTATTATATTGTGATCAAAGTATTTAATTAAAGGATGTATTTACTATTTCTATTTTTCTCCATTTGTTGTAAAGTTTTTATGCCCTAATGCATTGTCAGTTTTTGTAAAAGTCCTATGTATAGCTAATCTTCTTTTCTATTTCCTTTCAATATTTGCCAAGCATTTATCATAGTTAATATTTCTAAAAATTTTATTTAGGTTGTGTATGTGTGTGTGTGTTGGCTAGATTTTTCTAGCTCTTCAGTTAGTTCTTTGAGGTCTTCCACTATTAGTTTAACTTTGTATTTCTCCCTTCTTTTAAAATTTAAAACTCATTTAGATTTTGTGCCATTTGGTGCACATATACTAAATTTTGAAATTAATTTATTATCTATTTTTAGCAAAGTATAGCACCTTATATTTATTTCTTTTAAGTCTCTTTTTGCTTTTCTGTTGTTTGAAGCCATTATTGCTATCCTTAATTGCTGCTACCCTTTGATTTTAGCTGAAGCATCATAGATTTTGTTCCAGTTGCTTATTTTTACTCTATGTGAATCTTTGTTTCAACTCTGTTTCTTATAAACAGCATAGTCTTTTATTATGTTTTCTAAAGCTTTTGCTGTCTTTTTCTATTTCATGGGTCAGTTCAACCCATTCATATTCAGAGTTATAATGGTAATTGTACTTCCATCTATTATGATAATTGTATTTCCACCCATCCTATTCTTTTATACTTTTTACACCTTTTGCGTATACCAACTCTACAAAGAAGAGAAAGGTCTTGGAATAGAATTTTAAAAAATAACCATTATTTATATAATGTGACAATGCAGATACTGTATTAAGCTTTTTGCAGTTATTATCTCATTTGATTCTCACAAAAACCCTGAGAGGTAGATGCAAATATTATCCCTTTTATATTTTGAGAAAATTGAGGCAGTTAGCAGTTAAATGACTTGCTGAGGGTCACACAGCTAGTGTTTGAATCCAGATTTGAATTCAGATTTTACTCTAGACCAAGTTGCCAATCCATTATACCACCTAACTGCTCCAATAATGTTTAATAGCTCTTTCTAAAAATATTTCTTCAATGTATGATTCAGAATTTCTTTAAGTGTTGTAGTCTATAATATATTACTTTATGTGAGACTATAATATTCCTTAACATGAGATGTTACAACCAGTACAAGGGAATAGTTTTTATAACTGCTCCATAGATAAGGTTGCCCAAGGATTTCTGATTTTACAGTAGGATTAAAAGGCTAGAGATGGAAATGAACTTGTAGTCATTCAGTATCACTCTTTTCTCACCCTACTTTTAAAAATAAAACAGAGAAACTTTTAAAATCTTAAGTAGATATGCACTAATTGTCCTAAGACAGAATTCAAAGAGCACTTGCCCACAGGTGGCAATCTGAAATCCATTATCTTCAGATTTCTCCTAATGTATTGTTGTGAAGTCTTCATTTATTTATTTACTTATTTTCAGTTCTGTCGGACCTTTTCTGATCCCATTTGGGGTTTTCTCGGAAGAAATACTGGAGTGTTTTGCCAGTTACAGATGAGGAAACTGAGGCAAAAGGTTGTGATTTGCCCAAGGTCATGTAGCTATGAAATGTTTGAAGCCAGATTAGAACTCAGGAAAATGGGCTTTCCTGACTCCAGACCTAGTATTCCACTGTGCCACCTTGCTGCCCCTGTATTTGTATACTCAGAGCTTAAATAACAGAACTTGCCACAAAGTGAATGCTTGATACCCATCTCTCTATCAAATGAGGGAGTGGAAACTGACTTATTTCTAATGTCTTTTCTGTGTTGTTAAGTATGTTGGACAAGGTGTAGTTTGTCAGGTTTCATACTCTTGTCTTAGTGCCACTCTTTTTTCTACTCTCCCCAATCAAATCTATATATACTTGCTTTGCCCCATAAGAATGGCATATGTGTCTTGTAAAGTGTTGTCCTGGGAACCCTCGAAATGTCTGTTATCTTCCCCAAAAGATTATCCATGATAGTTAATATTTTTATTACACTTAAAACTTAACAAAAGTTTCATCTCACAGTGACTCCATGAGACAATTAATATAAGCACCATTAGCTTCAGTTTCTGGATCCTTTTTTGTCATAGTAAGACCAATAGTGAATTTCAGAACTCTAGACTTTTTTATATATTTGAATTTACAAACTCATGAAATGTGTGTGTGTGTGTGTGTGTGTGTGTGTGTGTGTGTGCGTGTGTGCGTGCATATACTCCTTTATTTTCTTTTAACAGTTTAACATCTTGTCTTAAATAGCGCTTAACTTCAGTTTGGATAGCTCATCATCCCATCTGAACTTAAAAGTTGAAGATAACTGTGTGGAATGGGATCCAACTGGAGGAAAAAGTCAAGAAAATAAAATGAAAGGAAAGGAAAATAAAGGCAGGTAAGGAACACTTATTTTTAGTTTGATTTTTTAAAATTGAAATTCATTGCTGTGAGTTCATTTTACTTTAATATTTCATGAACTAGCTCTGCTTTTCATATATGTAAATTAAATATGCATTTAGTTATTTTTACATTAATTTGTAGTGACATTAACTCTTTATATTAGTGGAGTTAATCAGCAACACTGCATGCTCACTGTGTGACAAGTATTGTACTAGGTAAGTATGACACTATTTTGCTAGGTATTTTGAGTTTTTTGATTCATGTCTCTTCATCACCCTTCATAACTTCCCTTCTTTCTGCTTATCTTTTGCTGTTTATTTCCTTTTAAAATCTTTAAGTATTTTGCTTTTAAAGATTGTTTTGCAGTTCAAACTGTTTAGAGGATACTTGTATCATTCTCCCATTTTGGACTTTGCAGTTATTAACCTGAAAGCTCTGCAGTGAATAAGACACTATAACACATATTAATCTGATTCTTATTCTTGGGTCAACTGTAGAAGCAGACTGTTTCTATAACCTTCAGGCTACATATTGTATTGTTATAAGTTGCCTGAATTATTTATGTATAGAGGCTCCTTAACCTCTGTTGTGAAAATAAATATTGTTTGAACTAAGACAACCTTCTATAAATGCAGATTTGAGTTTTATCAGTAAAACAATGAAAATATTTCTCTGGAAGGTGCCCATCAATTTTATTTTTTTGTAAATTATACATTTTTTAAAAGTAGTGATATCAGTTGCTTAATAATTGCCTGTTTCTGTCTGACAGTGTCCATGTTACTGCATTGAAGAACAATAAAAGGTGACGACATGTATCTTTATGGTTTTAGGATTTAGTATGTCTAGCTTGGCTGAAAATTTTGCAGTAATTTTCTTTTTAACACTTAGCACTGTCTAAATTAATAAGCAAAAGTCAATCCTAGCAGCCTTTATCAGCCAAAATAATGATCTAATGGATGTGTTGATAGATTGTTTTATAACTGCAGCTTTTGGTTTTGTAGTATAAACTACATAACTAATTACTTTAAAATATCATAATAGTTTCTTTTTCCTAAACCTCATGATTTCTTGCATTCATTCATGCCTGAATTTTGATCATTGTTATTTCTGGAATGTCTTCTGTCTCATTAGTCAATGTATATAATGTTATAGCTTTTCTTTGTATGTTAAATTTTTGAAAGATTAAAAAAATAAAATTTGAAAAATAAAAATATTTTTAAAAGTTTTATGTGGATAATATTTGCTCAGAAGCAAATTTTCAGAACATAACATTTTTTTTAATTAAAGGGACAATACCCTAGATTTCTAAAGAATAATTAAAAAATAAATCTAAAGAAAAAAAATTTGCAAGCAAATGCAACAGATCTCTGTGGTAAAACAGATTGTTATGTTTTTAAATTATCTTGCCAGTTGATTAATTTGTTTATTTTTGGTAGAAGATATTTTTCATTTTACTGTTTCATTGTTACAAATTGTTATAAACTGTTAAAGGCTGTTGGATTTCCTGGAAGATATCTAGTCTCAATTGGTCACAGATTTTTGGATAGCCAGAAATGAGCATTTCAGCTTGTATTATTTGCTCTTTTTTTAAAACATATTTTTGAAATGCAAGTGGTTTTCCAAAATCTTCCTCTTCTATTTTGTCTGTCAAATCTTGCTTAACATAGTTGCCTATTGTATGAAGTTAGTTGAAAATGTCTTTAAGGAAGAAAACAAATCTGCTTTTTTTGTATGTTAGAAAGCAGAAACTGGAAACCTACATCATAGGTACACTATGGTGAGAAGGATGAAACACTGATATGGGAATATTCTCTTTCCTTTTTTTTCACTGAGATTAAGTCCTAATTCTGGGTTACATTTATTTTTCATGCTTTCCCTAATTTTGTTTTCTTCTGGTAAGTACGCTGTTTTCTTCTGATTATCAAACACCATAAGCTTGTTTTTTATCTAATGATAAATGAAAATTTATAATTGATTTGTATGATGTCCTCTCACTATTACATACTCATAGTCCATGAAGCTGAATATTTCTTAGAATCGTCATTTTCAATCCAGTGACTGTAAATAGAAGTTGTAATATCTGATTTATTAACATCCAACATGTAGACATCTTGCATGTATAAACTTCTCATTGTATTTTGCCTTATTTTTCCCTCTCCTTTCCTCAGCTGTTTTCCTTAGCCACTTTGAAGCAGTCTATTTGTTGAGAGCAATAAACTTTTTAAACTGGTGTCACATAGGGGTCTTCAGGGATTCTTTCCTTTTCTTTTGTTCTTTCTCTCTCAGAAAATCTGTACATACCCCTTTCCTTTGTCTTTTACTACTTAAAGCTTAGTTAATTTTATCTTAGCCAGCTTTTCTCATAATACATACATGTCTTTTTAAATTCTCTTCCAATTCTTTATCACTTACCTTACTCAGCCATCAGTCAATATAGATTTATAAATCACCTAATAGTACCAGGGAATCAAAGAAAGGTAAAATACAGTCTCTACCTTCAGGGAATTCAGTGTAATGGGGGAAACATGTGCAAGCAACTATTTACAAGCAAGCAATACAATATTCAATAAAGGGAAGGCAATAAAATTAAGGGAGATCTAGAAAATCCTTTAAAAGGTGAGATTTTAGCTGGGACTTGATGAAGGTCAGGGAAGCCAGAAGGGAGAGATGAGGACAGAGAAATTTCCAGAGATGAGAAACAGCTAATGAAAATGCCTGGGGTTGGGAGAGGAGGATGTCTTGTTCAAAGAATAGTATGGAGCTCAATGTCATTAGATTGGGGCTTATATATATGGCAAATTGTATAGCAAAAAGCGATTCTTAAAACAAATGAATAAACTAATCCACATATTATTAGCTCTATTTTATATGAGGCACCAGGTTTAAGCAGATTTTCCTAGACAGTAATATCAGAGGCAAGACTGAGAATTTTTCACTTCAAGTCTAGTGCTAAAATGCTTTTATTTAATTTTGTTTAATTGCCATGTCTGTCAGTAATATAATTATATTCCATAATGTTTTCTGTTATACTTTATTATAATGATATAACATTTCAGTGATATTGCAGACTAAATAAATAGTCTTTATGTATTGTGTGCTGGAAACTTATCAACCATTTTTTCCCATATAGAATTAAAGACTGGAGTGAAATTTATTATGCTTCAGCTCTAGTAAAGATGGATTTTTAAATTTTTATTTTATTTTTTACATGTATGTATTTTTTTAGTACATATAAATCATGTTGGGAAAGAAAAATCAGAACAAAATGGAAAAAACATGACAGAAGGGAAAAAAAAAACCCCGGGGGAAAAAAGTGAACATAGCATTTGTTGATTTACATTCAGTCTCCATAGTTCTCTTTTGGGCTGTAGATTACATTTATAACAGTATTTTTTAGGAAAATGTATTTGAAATTCTGGTAAACATCATATAGCTATATCCCTCATTCTTGGAACTTATTCTTCTGCTTCCTTTTAGAATCCTTAGTTTCCTGTAGGGCTCTGCTTAGATTTTGCTTTACTGAAATCTTTATGGATCCAATAAATTGTTAGAGTTCTTTCTCTCCCTCTTTAAATTATCTTGTACTTAATTATCTCTGTTATATCCTCCTAGTAGAATGTAAATTTCTTGAGGTCAGGGATTGCTTTATTTATTGCTTTTGTATTATTTATGTAGCCTAACACAGTGACTAGTAGATGGTAGACTTTAATCACTTTTTGTCAAATTGAATAAAATTCTCATAACAAGACAGCTAATGTTTATTAAACACTTACCATGGACCATGTATTACACATCTACAGCACTGTGAAGAAGATATTATAAGGATTATCCCATTGTTACCAGCAGTATGTAGTTAGTTCTTACTTAATATAAACTGACCCTTTCCACAGACCTCCCCCTCCCCAATCAAGGTATTGTCCGATCTCCCCTCCACTTTGGCTCTTTTACCTTTTTTGCCAGTGTTGAGCAGAGAACCCTCTGGCATAGGGCTGCCCTAGCAACACCACCTGCAGCCTGCTGGGAAATCAAATTTGCCTAATGCAATTGCTTATATCAGGGAAAAGAAAAGCAGTAAAGCTTTGAGTTTTGTTTTTTTTTTTTGCATTTGGGTTGAGGTCAGAGAAA
The DNA here is from genome assembly GCA_023553655.1 of Myrmecobius fasciatus. NCBI lineage: Eukaryota > Metazoa > Chordata > Mammalia > Dasyuromorphia > Myrmecobiidae > Myrmecobius > Myrmecobius fasciatus. The sequence goes on from JAJPUD010000061.1 coordinate 301,577, forward strand.
CCTGTTACTAAACAGTAGAATAGGAATCAAGGGAATGCTGGGGTTCCAGAAGAAGAATACAGAGATCACAGCCTAGAAAAATAACCCAGTAGTAATTCCATGTAGTTTACATCTAAATTGTCCAGAGACCCTTTTCTACCAATTTCTTTCCTCTAATACCCTGGAGTGTCTGTTCTCTTCTCCATATCCTACCTCTAGAATCCACTGCTGTCCTCTCCTGGAATCTCTGCCTCAGGCTCAAGAGTAAGCATTCCTAAAATTGGCCACCTAAGGAATTAATAGATAGATTTCAGGGAGTCCATGAACTTGGATGGAAAAAAAATCTTTATTTCAATATTACTGGTTTCCTTTGTAAGCTTATGTGTTTTTAATTTGTCAATTTAAAAATATTCCAAGGGGCAGCTAGATGGTGCAGTGGATAGAGCACCTGCCCTGAAGTCAGGAGAACCTGAGTTCAAATATGGCCTCAGACACTTCCTAGCTAAGTGACCCTGGGCAAGTCACTTAACCCCAGTTGCCTCAGCCATAAATACATACATACATACATACTTACATAAATAATAAAAACATTCTGAGAAGTCCATAAAACTAACTAGATTATCAAAGGGATGTATGATATAAAAACCCTTATGAAGTAACTACTATACCAAAACCACGGAATTATTATTATTAGGTCAGGAGGTTGGGTTAGATGTGTTTCTGGCACCCCAAATTAAAACTTTGAACACATTTTCCCATTGAAACATTGTTAACTGGTTTTGTTACACTCTTAATATACTAGGGCGTATCAAATCTACAAGTATTTGTTAATACTGTGCTAGTCATTGAGGATACAAAGATAAAAATTGAATAAATCTTTCTAACAGCTTAAGTTCTATCCAAAAACAATATGGGCATATATTCAACTACATAATGACATAATTAAGCTTTTGCTAGTTGACATGGCCCAAAACATTTTTATTCAGAAGTCAACTCTGCTGCTGAATCTTTTTAGAATTAGCTAGGCTGGTGGAAAGAAGAGCCAAGAAGGTGGAGTAGAGACAACAACCCAGACAAACTCTTCTTGAAACAATTTTATAGTAATACCTAAAATCAAATTCTGGAGCAACAGAATCAATAAAAGGTTAGGGTGAAACATTTTTCCATCCTAAGAAAACTTAAGAGGTCAGCAAGAAAGATCTGTGACACCTGAAAGGGGAGCTAGCCCAGTACACATGTAACAGCAACAATAGCAATGGACTTTTTTTTGGAGTCAGCTGAGGAAGCAGCAGCAGCAGCATTTTAGGAAACTCTCAACCTAAAAATGGTAAAGGGATTGGCCAAATGGCTAGAAAGAGCTTATTAGGGGATCCTTTGCTGGCACTTGGTGCAACTGCTACTGGTTGACAACTCTATTCCCCCCACACAGTTCTGAGTTGAGAGGAGTGCTTATGGTTGGTTGTAAGGGAACAGGGATCCTAGTTGGAGTTCCAAGGTAGAGAGGACATTAGCATTTAGAGCTTTGGAGAGCAGAGGATCTGGTCACATGTGGTTCCAGAGCCAAGAGGAGCTCTAGCACTTGTGGCTACAGAGAAGCAGGAGCCATTCCTAGGTAAAAAAGCAGAGAATAGAAAACAAAAGTAGTGACCATACCACTCCCTAGATCATACCACCTTTGAAGCACCAAAAAATTGCAGATCCCTCTACTCACCTCAAATTAGCTCTAAAAAGAAGAGCACAAAAAGAGTAAAACTTGGGATGGTGGCTTCCCACTCCAAGTTGAGCAGAGCTCAAAATTTCAAAGTCAAGAAATAGGCTGGGAAGATGAGCAAACACCAAAAAGGAACTTGATTATAAAGCGCTACTACAGTGGCAAGGAAGATCAAAACACACACACACACAGAGTTGGAAAAAAAAAGACAATGTGAAAACAGCTACAACAAAAGCTTAAAAAAAATGATAATTGGACCCAATCCTAAGAAGAATTTTTGGAAAAGTTAAATAAAGAACTTAGAGTCACAGAGGAAAAAATAAGAAAAGAAATGAGATTGATGTAAGATAATTACATAAAGAGAATTACTAGTATGAGAAAATAGACATAAAAAATACTGAAGAAAATAACACCTTTTAAGCTTAAGAGATTTGGCCTAATGGTAAAGAAAAACTCCACGAGAAGCAGAATAGGCCGAATGGAAAAAGAATATAAAAGCTTAATGAAGAAAATAACACTTTAAAAGCAGAGTTAGCTCAAGGGAAAAAGAAGTACAAAAACTCCCTGAAGAAAATAGTTACTTGCAAATTAGAATTGGGCAAGTGGAAGCTATGGACTTCATGTTGTTTCAAGAAACAATAAAACAGTCAAAAGAATGAAAAAGTATAAAAGAAAATGTGAAATATCTCATTGAAACAGATAACTAATCTTTAAGTAGATCTAGGAGAGATAATTTGAAAATTATTGGACTCTCTGAAAGCCATGACAAAAAAGAGCCTAGACATCACATGTCAAGAAATTATCTAGGAAAACAACTCTGATATTCTACAATCAGCGGATAAAATCGAAATGGAAAGGATCCTGCTGATCACTTCTAGAATGTGATCCCAAAATGAAAACTTCCCAGAAATATTTTAGCTAAATTCCAGAACTTCCAGGTCAAGGAGAAATATTGCAAGCAGCCAGAAAGAAACAGTTCAAATATGGTGGTACAGTCAGGGTAGCACAGGATTTGAAATTACATTAAAGGATTGGAGGGATTGAAATATGATTTGACAAAAGACAAAAGGACTATGACCAAGAATTACATATTTAGCAAAATTGATTATAATCTTTCTGGGGAGGAGGTGGAGAGAGTTAATTAAATAGAGAATTTCCAAATATTCCTGTCAAAAAGATCCAGAGTTGAGTAGAAAATGACATTCACATACAAGACTCAACAGAAGCATAAAAAGATATTCTTGAAAGAGAAATCATAAGGGACTCAATAAAGTTAAGTTGTATACATTCCTAGATGGGAAGACAATACATGCAATTATTTTTTTAATCTGGTCCAGAAAGATTGATTGACTTAAATATTTGGGTTTTTTATTATTATTATTATTTCTTTATTAAAGCTTTTTATTTGCAAAACATATGTATGGGTAATTCTTCAACATTGACCCTTACAAAGCTTTCTGTTACAAATTTTTCTCCCCTAGTCCCCACCCCTCCCCTAGATGGCAGAAGATCCACTACATGTTAATTACTAAACATGTGTTTTTTAAAAAAAGTTTTGACTTCTAAGTTTCCTCCTTTCTTCCCTCCCCTCCCTTTCCCCTAAGAAGGTAAGAAATTTGATATAGATTATATATGTGCAGTTAAATATATGTAATTCTAAAAACTTGTATCATTGTTAGGACAGTTAGAAGTAATCTACGTAGATAGAGGATATGGATGCAAGTCAGTTATGTTGAAATGATCAAGGGATAGAAAAGGGGATTCACTGTGAGAAGGAGGAAGGAAGAGGTAAAATGGAGGAAATTATCTTACATAAAAGAGACAAAAATGAGTTTTTACAGTGGAGTGAAATGCTTGAATCTTACTCTCATCAGAAGTAGTTCAAAAAGATCAGACTACAGTAATTTTTATATAGAAATCTATTTTTCTTACTTAGCAGGGAAATAGAAAGGGAAGGGGATAAGAGAAAGATGAAAGGGAGGTTGGATTAAAAGAGGTAGTGGTGCAAAACAGAACTTTGAAGAAGAACAGAATTAAGAGAGAAGAAAACAGGATAAAGGGAAATAGTATAATAACTACAAACATGAATAGGATGAGCTTACCCATAAAATGAAGGTGGATGGCAGAATGGATTTGAAACAAAATCCAGCGCTACTTGTTTATAAGAGACCCACTTGATACAGAAAGATGCAGATTTAAAATAATGAGATGGAACAGTATCTATTATGCTTCAGCTGAAGTAAAAAGGGCAGGGTAGCAATCATGATCTTAGACAAAGCCAAAGCAAAAATAGATTTAATTAAAAGAAATAAGCAGGGGGCAGCTAGGTGGCGCAGTGGCTAGAGCACCAGCCCTGAAGTCAGGAGCACCTGAGTTCAAATCTGGTCTCAGACACTTTCTAGCTGTGTGACCTTGGGCAAGTCACTTAACCCCAATTGCCTCAGCAAAAAGCAAAAAAATAAAAATAAAATAAAAAAAGAAATAAGCAGGAAAACTATATTTTGCCCAAAGGTACCATAATTGAAGTAATGTCAAAAGATTTTACAGAGAGTTTCTATAATAAAGGGAAATTAATCAAATTTACAAAAATAAGAACCATTCCCCAATTGATAAATGGTCAAAGAATATGAACAGGTAGTTTTCAGAAGAAAAAAATGAAAGCATTCTATAATTATATGGAAAAAATACTCTAAACAATTGATTAGGGAATTATAAATTAAAACAGCTCTGAAGTACTACCTCATGACAGTTAAAATCACAAATGTTGGAAGGGATGTGAGAAAATAGGTACATCAATTAACTTTTGATAGAGCTGTGAACTGATTAAACTATTCTCGAGAGCAATTTGGAACTATGCTCAAATGGTTATAAAACTTCATAACCTTTGACCCATCAGTACCACTATTAAACCTGCACACCAAAGAGATAAAAGAAAAAGAGAAATGACCTACATGTATAAAAATTTATAGTAGCATTTTTTGTGGTAGCAAAAAATTGGAAATTGAGGGGTTTCCCAGGAAATGGCTGAACAAGTTGCAGTGTACAATTGTTATGGAATGCTGTTGTACTATAAGAAATGATGAATGGGATGGGAAGACCTATACGAATTTAAACAAAAAAAAGTGAGCAATACCAGGACATAGTAACAGCAATATTGTAATGATGATCAACTAAAAATCTTAGCTACTCTGATCAATATAATGATGCAGGACAATTCTAAAGGATTCATGATGAAAATATTCACCTTCAGAGAAAGAAGCAATGAGTTGAGGCCAAAATAATGTATAATTTTCTCACTTCATTTTTCTTGCTTTTTTGTGATTTACATAATGTGGGAATATGTTTTGCCTGATTTCACATGTATAATTGATGCCATGCCTTCTCAATGTTTGGGGAGGTGGACTGGGAAGGAGAGAATTTGGAACTCAAAATTAAAGAAAAAATAAAATGAGAATAATCATGAAAAAGTACATTGGAAATGGGATAGAGGTAATAAGGAGAAAAATTAAGTTTTTAATAGTTTTTAAAATGTTCATCAAGAAAGGTAACAGCAAAAAAGAATTTGGTAGATTTCTGCTTGGATTATTAAACCCATCTTCAGGACTTTTCTTGATAAAATAGTAAGATTTGCCTTATCTAATATAATTATTGAGAATCCATGGTTACTTATGTACCATTGAAATTTTGAGGTAGGAATCTAGTGGAGAATTTTTTCTTCTAAGAATGGAGGCAAGGTTTAGATATCTTTCAGAAGAGTAGGCAATTCCATATGTGGAAACTTTTTCCATTAATGCAGGTCAGCAACTCATCCATTTATAGTCTTACAAATGAATCTGGGTTTCTGTGAGGACGAGTGACTTGCCTGTATTCCCACCTGTTTTTGGCAAAAGTAGGACTTGAAACCAAAGGTTTCTGGAAGACAGCAGGATGAGTATCCGCTATATCAGGTTGTCTTTCTTAGTGTATGATATTATTGAAGTGTTTTTACTTAGGTACAATTTATCTTAGGTACAGTAATTTAAAAAAACTCTCTCAATAATGTTTGTAAGGAAAAATCCTATCACTTTAAGTTAAGCACAAAGAATATAGAATTTGAAAGGGGTGTAGTATAATCTAAGGTAATCATGATAATAAATTTTGAAATTGTTTAGAAGCAATAACAAATCTATTTTCTTTATAATATTGTAGGCTTATTTTTTTAGATAATATCAGAGTTTTTGGAAAATTAGTAAGAGGGTAAATAATAAATTACATTGCTCCCAGAACTTTGGGAGATCTTAAATTACCAGCAAACCAACTGTTATAGAATAAAATTTAAGATGCTTTGCATCTTATTAGCTATCTGATTCTTAGATAGGACATTTTCATCTTTCTGGGTCTCAGTCTTTTCATTTGTAAAATGTTTTCTAAGGCTTACTTCAGCTCTATATTTTATGAGTATTTTTACAGTTTTTTTTTTACATATCACATGCTTCTTTAGCATGCAGGTAGAGTAGGTGTTTATATATAGCTTTTAAAAAAAAAATCTTAAAGTTAGGGGCAGCTAGGTGGTGCAGTAGATAGAGCACCAACCCTGAAGTCAGGAGGACCTGACTTCAAATCTGGCCTCAGACACTTAACACTTCCTAGCTGTGTGACCTGGGCAAGTCACTTAATCCCTATTGCCTCAACAAAAAATAAAATAGTAAAATAAAATAAAATCTTAAAGTTAATTTGACTAAGAATTGCTTGTATAGATCCATAATGATAAAGAACCTGATACCTTCTTACTTTGATGGCTCTGTTATCGCATCCATTTGTGCACTCCCTCTAATTGTTCAGGCAGCCATCATAATATCTTGATACATACCTGTCTCGTATTATTTATTTAAAATTCAGTTGCCAAGGAAGTGTCATTATTATTATTCAGTTTGAAAGGGGAATTGCCATTTTTTTTAGTTTTGTTTTTCTCTTTTCTCATCTTGTTTCCTACTTCCTCTTTCTAATATGAATCTAATATTTGTTTGCCTGCATAACAGTTACTTTTACCAGCTTTTTTTGAATGATTTTTATTTGAACGGTTATTGTTATGTTAACAATGCTGACCAACTAAAATGATGTTAATATTTTGGTATAATTGAAAACCTTTCATGAAGAAAGTTTTATTCTGTGCTCTGACATTTTGACATTTTATGCTTTATCAAATATCCTTATCTTGGAATCTTTTTTTTTTCTTCTGTTCCTGTTTTGTAGAAGTGGTACACCATCACCTAAACGGACTTCAGTGGGCTCCAGACCATCATCTATAAGGGGCAGCAGAGATCGTTTTACTGGTGAATCATACACAGTATTGGGTAGGATAAAACTTTAGAGTTCATCATTGTTTTAGATAGGTTGGAAGCAATATAAACAAACTAATGGGCTCCCCCCTGCCCCAGATGCAGAAGACCTAACTACTTGGATGTTGAATGTATAGTTTTTTAGAAATGCTCCTTTAAAAATTCTCAGATTCTTTCACCTTTACATTTTATTCTCCCAAACTGACTTACTGTATCTTCTTTAAAATATCACTTCTGGAAATTATACAGTCTTTCACATGCTTCCAAACTGTTGTTCAAGAGGTACTTATTGAATATGGTTTTGCATTTATTGATAGAAGAAGAGTTCTTTTGTAGTTATCTGCAGGAAAATATAGTAACAAAAGTCAAATTGTTATTTGGGGGGGGGGATTGTAGCAAGGGTGTTCTTTGATAGCTATTTTTAGTATCTATATATTGCCATGGTTTTTGCCCTGTAATCAGGATTATACAACTAGAATATTTAAGTTGTATTTAAGGAAAAGGAGTACTAGAAAGTCTTCTTCTGGAAGATTTTTTACTGTAAAAAGACCGATTCAAATTCCCCTTCTTAATCTTTTGCAGGAGACACTGCCATTGAAAGTGGACAACACTATTGGGAAGTCAGAGCCCAGAAAGACTGTAAATCCTACAGCGTGGGACTAGCATATAAGACCCTGGGGAAATTTGACCAGTTGGGAAAGACTAACACTAGTTGGTGTATCCATGTTAACAATTGGCTACAAAGCACCTTTGCAGCAAAGCATAACAATAAAGCCAAAGCTTTAGATGTGATTGTTCCTGAAAAGATAGGAGTGTTTTGTGATTTTGATGGAGGTAATTACAACTTCATAGAAAAACCTGTAAGAGTTTGTCTTAAATTAATTGTAGCTATATTTACATTACCTACTACATTACCTGCAGCCTAGTACAAACTCCAAAGGAAGGTGTTGGAAGAGTCACTTCTGGAGATGGCAGGAAAAATGGTGAATCTCCCAGAGCTTGGTTGAAGTGTGGTATTCTATACTTATTCAAAAGATGTCTGACCAAACAAGTCTCTTTAATTCAGAGATGCTGCATGGCATAGTGAAAAAAAAGCATTGATCTTGAAATCAAAAAGGATAGAAGTTTGAATTTCTGTATTAACATTTATTTTTTTGTGTGACCCTGAACTTCTCTGGGCCTTGGTTTCTTCAGCCACAAAATGGAAATAACACAGCCATTTTTCCCTGATAGAAGTTTTATACAAAAAATGCTTTGTAAAGCATAAACTGTACTAATAGCAAGCTATAAAATTTTCAGAGTTAAAAGATATGTAAGGGTTCATCTAGGATAGTCACTCATCCTATGAAAGCATTAGTTCTGTAGTCTCTCTGATAGACAGTACTTTTTCTGAACCTTCACTGATAAAGAAGTTTCTGCTATATAAAGCAAACAAAACATAGTAAGGGCTTAGAAACATGACTATAAGGATCAAAAGAGCCAGAAATGTTTAGACTGATAATGAGTTATTTTCTACCTGCTTTATACTGAATGCTTTTGATCTGAATGCTTATGATTGCCTTGTTACTAATTCAGGCCAACTCCTATGGTGCTTATGCCTTAGTGTATTTTAAAGGATTACATGTATAGAATTTTTTCATGTTTTAATATTTTATGATTTACTAAGTATCATTAAGCAGGGCCAGGGATTATAGCATGCATTGCCTATATTTCAAATACTATATTAATTTCTTAACTACTCCCTTCCCTAGAGGACCCATCTAAAATACACTGGGAAGGGCTTAGCTTAAGTTCAGAATCACCTCTTTACTTTCTTTTATTTTACTCTTCTTAGAAGTATCCTTGCATGTGTGTGTGTACACACACACACACACACACACACACACACACACACACACACACTAAAGGAAGTTCTCAAGCTGGATTTATAACTTCAGTAGAAGAATTGGCTCTAAGGTATGGGTGGGTGTGATACAGAACTAACATATTCTTTGCTGAAGGTACTATCTTTTCTCTTTTTTTTGGAGGGGAAAGCATAATCTTTTTGGGGAGGGCTAGTGGCTACAACAATGACAAGGTTTGAGAGACGGTAAATATGTATGCAATTTTCATCCTAACAGTTGTTTGTAAGATGTGCTCTTTTATATACAGGAAATAAATATAAAGTTATGTGGGGAGGAGAAATATTGACACCTACAGGGAAATCTGAAAAAGGTCTCTTAAAGTAGTTGAACCTTAAGGGAGCTAGGAATTCTAAGAGTCAGAGATGGGGTGTAGGGAGAGTATTCTATCAAAAGAGTCACTCTGGAGACAGGAGATAGGATGTCTTATTTTAGGTAGGCTGGCAGCTTTAGGATAGTTAGAAATATGATTCATGGATGACAATTGAGTTTCTAGATGTAGATTTGGAATTTGTTAGTTTGAAGTCATGAGATATATGAAATTCTGATAGAGTAAATTTAGGGAGATAAGAAAGTAGAGGCTAGCTTTTGAGAGGGGGGGGCAAAGAAGGGATAGGCACAATCTCAAGGTCCAAGAGAAACAAGAAATATGGTGTTATGAAGCCAAGGAATAGAGAATTTCAAAAGACTAGGGAGTGGCAATTAGTATCATATGCTCCAGAGGGGTTGAATATACTTACATGCCAACTAGAATCATAATAAATAAAAAGACTTTCCATCTTGTCTCCTTCCAAATGAGAGAAGAAAAACTTTTTTGAATACCTATTCTGTTTCCTAAGTGCTTTAGGTGATGCAATAATTAAGTCAGAAAAATAGAAAACTTACTTTAAAAAACCATAAGGCCAAAAACTGTTGAAAGCATTAAAATAAGTATGGTAATTTGTCAGGCATTTTCCATGGAAAAAGCATTGAAAAAACTGGATTTTAGCCCCAGCTCTGCCACAGATTGGCTATGTGACTCTAGACAAACTATCTTTCTAGGTATCAGTTTCTTTATTTGAATAAATAGAAGCAGTGGATTGGATGATCTTGTCAAATCCCTTTCAGCTCTTTTTGTGAATCCTTTGTTGTTGTTGAATCATTTCAGTTATGTTTAACTCTCCATGAATGCACTTTGAGTTTTTGAGACAAAGATAGTAGAATGGTTTGCCATTTCCTTCTCCATCTCATTTTGTAGATGAGAAAACTGAACTAAACAGATTAAGTGACTTGCTCAGGCTTACACAGATAGTCTAAAGGATAAAGGCCAGATTTGAATTCAGGAAAATGACTTTTCCTTATTTCAAGCCCATTGCTCTATCCACTGTACCAACCTAACTACCCCATGAATTCTTATAGTGACTGTTGTATTTAAGAAATGATCATTGCAAATCTAAGCATAATGAAAGGGAAAGTTTCATTGAAGAAATGTTTTGGGTTTGGTTTGGTTTGGTTTTAAGTTAAGATTTTAAATACAAGATTTAGATTGTTTTAAGAATACAGGGAAGGTAATTTCAGTTCAAAATAAGATGAAAAGAAGTGTGTTGGAAATAAGAATGTAGAGGGGAGAGTGGTGAACTTGAGCTACATATAGATTATAAGAATTGGGTTTGAGTAGATGGTATCACTCTGTAAAGAAAATGATAATTGTCATACATGACAACAACAAGACTATACAATAGTCTGATAGATATGGTTCTTTTTAACAATGAGATGATTCAAGCCAGTTCCAGTTTTTCAGTGATGAAGAGTGCCATCTACACCCAGAGAGAGGACTGTGGGAACTGAGTATGGTTCAAAACATAGCATTTTCACTCTTTTGTTTCTTGCATTTTATTTTGCTTCTCCTTTTTTCTTGTGCAACATGATAATTGTATAAATATATATGCATATTTTAGATTTAACATATATTTCTACAATGTTTAACATATATTGGACAACTTGCCATTTAGGAGAGGGCATGGGGGAAAAGGGAGGAAATTGGAACACAGGGTTTTGCAAGGGTTAATGTTGAAGAATTGTCCACTCATATGTTTTGAAAAATAAAAAGCTTTAATAAAAAAAATGATAGTTGTCTGGCTAAAACCAGGAGATAATGATAGAGGTCATTTGAGCTAGATTGAGAAATATCAAAGAAACAAAACAAATTATGTCATTTTTTTCAGTTTCATTGCTTTATTAATTTATCTTCTTGCTTTGTTTGTAAACACTTGTACTTGAATGTGAACTTAGAGTTTAAGTATTTAATTAATGAATTTTAACAGCTAAATAATATCAGATTCTCAGAGATTTCAGATGCAAAAATTTACTCAGATATTTTGCTAACAACAGAAGGGTTGTTAATATTAAAAATCTAGGCCATTACAATTTTTAGAGAAACAATTTTACTGTTATTATGTATGTAATTTTCAGTGTTGGACTATTAAATTTTGAAATTTTTCCTCCTGATTCTTTGGGAATTGTAATTGGGTTTTCTTTTCTGTAACTAATTTTTCTTTCTTCCTTTTTTAAAATTTCAGGCCAGTTGTCCTTCTACAATGCAGCCTCAAAGCAGTTATTGTATTCTTTTAAAACAAAATTTACACAGCCAGTGCTCCCTGGTTTCATGGTTAGTATTTATATTTTCATTTGGTAACTTTAATAACGTGTTTTATTATTCTGTGTAATTAATCCATTCTCTCTGTGGATGTGTCTATGAATGTGGATGCCTGTATCTATGCTAAGAGTATTAGTTTTTCTAATTTTAGACTATGTAGAATATTATGTGTCCCATAAGTAACATTTATGCTTTTTTATCAGATCATACTGATTTCAGCTTCCAGTTTTGGATGATTCCAAAAATTTCTGAAAATCCTATTACAGCCTGTCTGTTGTCATTTTCCATTCTTCTCATTTTCTTCTTGTAAATTTTAGGATGTTAAGTTATCTTGGGCATAGAATCCACCACAATACCTTCAGTTCTGTCAAAAATTGTTCTTATTGAAACAGCTCATAATCAGCTTCTTAACTTTGTTCTTAGCAAACTATTCTGTGAACTCTTCACCTGGGTAAGTATAGCTAGTCCTAGTTCTCAAGGCCCCAACCTTCTAATTGCAATTCTTCAGAGTTTGGGGGGTGTGTTACTTTAAAGAATTTTTAAATCAAGTTTTTGCGCAAACAAAACCAATGTAGTCAAGATTAGATGGGAAGCATACTGAAATCAGCATAATCTGATAAACATATAAATATCACTTATGGGACACATTCTATTCTACATAGTCTAAAATTAAAAAAAATTAATGCTCTCAGCATAGTCAAAGGCATATATCACAGAGTGGATTGATTCCATTGAAAGTTGGAAAATGTTTTTACAACCAATGTTTCTGATAAAAGCCTCATTTCTAAGATATATATATAGAGAGAGAGATGTGAGTCAAAATTATAAGAATCTGTCATTTCCCAATTAATAGTCAAATGAAAAAATTTAAAGCCATCTATAGTCATATGAAAAAAATGCTCTAAATCCATATTGATTAGAGAAATGCAAATTAAAATAACCGAAGTACTGCCTCATGCCTATCAAGTTGGCTTAGATGACAGGAAAGAATAATGACGAATGTGGGAAAATGGGGACATTAATGCATTGTTGGTGGAGTTGTCAACTGATCCAGCCATTCTGAAGAGCAATTTGGAACTATGGCCAAAGAGCTATCAAATTGTGCATCCCCTTGATCCCGCAGTGCCTCTGCTGGTTTTATATCACAAAGAGATCATAAAAGAGGGAATAGGAACCACATATGCAAAAATGTTTGTGGCAGCCTTTTTTGTAGTGGCAAGGAACTGGAAACTGAGTGGATGCTCACAAGTTGGAGAATGGCTGAATAAGTTTTGGTATATGAATGTAATGGAATAGTATTATTCTGAAAGAAGTGATGAACAGATTGATTTCAGAAAAGCCTGGAAAGACTTTTGATATTGAGTGAAGTGAACAGAACCAGGAGAACATTGTACAGAGTTAACAGCAAGATTGTGTGATGATCAACTGTTGAGACTTAGCTCTTTTCAACAATGAGGTGATTAAAGGCAATTTCAATAGACGTGAGATAGAAAATGCCATTCACATCCAGAAAAAGAGCTATGGAGATGGGAAAGTATATCAAAGTATATTATTCTTATCTTTTGTTGTTGTTATTATTTTGTTGTTCTTGTGGTTTTTCCTTTTGCTCTGAGTTTTCTTTCTCAATATGACTCATGGAAATATGTTAAAAATTGATTGTAAAATAAAAATTGTTTGCTTGCTTTTTGGGGGAAGGGTATGGAAAGGAGAGAGGGAGAAAAAGTAAATTGGAATTCAAAATCTTTTTTTGAAATAATAGATTTTTATTTTTCAAAGATAGTTTTCAACATTGACCCTTGCAAAATTTTATGTTCCAAATTTTTCTCTGTCCTTTTCCTTCTCCTCTCTCCCTTGGACAGCAAATAATCCAATATAACTTAAACATGGGCAATTCTTCTATACATATTTCCACATTTGTCATATTGCACAAGAAAAATCAGCTCAAAAGGAGAAAAAATGAGAAAGAAAAAAAAACTAAGCAAACAAACAACAGCAGCAATAAAAGTGAAGATGATTTTTGTGATCCACATTTAGTATCCATAATTCTTTCTCTGGATGTGAATGAAATTTTCCATCACAAGCTATTGAAATTGTCTTGAATCACCCCATTGTGGATGAGCCAAGTCCCTCACAGTTGATCATCACATAATCTTGTTGCTGTATATAATGTTCTTTTGTTTCTGCTTACTTCACTTAGAATCAGTTCACATAAGTCTCTTCAGGCCTTTCTGAAATCATCCTGTTGATCGTTTCTTATAGAACAATAATATTCCGTAACATTCATATACCATAACTTACTAAGCCATTCTTCAGCTGATGGGCAGCCACTCAGTTTCTAGTTGCTTGCAACTACAAAAAGACCTGCTACAAACATTTTTGCACATGTGGGTCCTTTCCCCTTTTTTATGATCTCTTTGGGGGATATAGGCCCAGTAGAGACACTGCTGGATCAAAAGGTGTGCACAGTTTGATAGCCCTTTGGGCATAGTTCCAAATTGTTCTCCAGAATGGTTGGATCAGGAACTCAAAATCTTTAAAAGTAAATTTTAAACCTTAATTGATTTTTTTTTAATATAACTTTCATTTCTGAATATATCTTCAGTGTTCATTGAGCCATTCCTTGTCATAAAGAAAAAGAAAACAGTGACACTCCTTCCCCATCCCAGATTAAGGACATCTGACACTATTTGTAAAGAAGCAAAATTTGTATATTAGGGGCAATTTTGGTCATTGTAATTATATAATATTTCATTTTACAAATTTTTTCCATTTATATTGGTGATATTGTGTTTATTTTTTTCTGAGTTCTGCTAACTTCATTCTGCCTAAGTGATCATGTAAAATTTCCCATGCTTCTCTAAATTCTTTACATTCATTGTTTCTTATAGTACAATAATATTCCATTACATTTAGGTCCCAGAATTTTTTTTAGCTATTCTTCATACACTTTATTTCTCTTTGCTACCACAAGAGGCCTGCTATGAATATTTTGGTATATATGAAACATCTTTGGAGCATATATCTAATAGTGTAATCTGTGTTCTGGTTATGTTAGAGGCTAGCAGAGAACCTATGAGAAAAAACTACTGTTTCGTTTCCTAAACGCAAACCCCAGAACAATAATCCAGTGTTCAAGTTGTTCTTAATGGAGATAGCTACTTAGAGTATCTTGGCCATTTGTGAACCAGATCAAGCCAAAAGTTCTCGATAGCTGTTGTTTTTAAATTGGACTATTTCTTGTATTGTTTTAGTGTTATCATTTTTTTCAATGTCTTCTCAAGTATGTTGTTGCCTAATGTTCCACAAAATTCCAAATGATGATATTGAGGCAAAGCAGTATATTATATTAATAAAGACTTTTTTTTTGGTAGGGGGAATAGGGAGAAGAGTTTTCATGCATAAGATTCTATCACATGTTAACCTTCCTATCTTGACTTTCCATGCATCATAATCATTAAGATTAATATCTTCTAAACTTTTTTAGAAATTTAGTTGATTTTTGAATTCTTATTCTGTCATCTAACATGTTAGCTATATATTGTATAATTTGCAAATATGATCAGATATAAACTAAGGTTTATGATTTCATCTGTGTCATTCATTAAGATGTGGGTTGACACAGAGCAAAAGTATCACCAAACTACAATGTTCATGTATTTTTATGGTTTTTTTTATTGTTGCTGCTGCTGTTTTGTTTTGAATGAATTTGATGTCAGAAAAGTCCACTTAGATTGTTATAACCTTAACTGTGCTTTCTTGATTTCTTGATGTTTCCTATTTCTTATAAGTTAAAACTTCAACTAGGTTTAGGTTTCTATATATAGACATATCTATATGTATATACATACCTATGATTTCTTTTATTCTTTTGTCAAATATAGACAGGAATTGTAAAATTCTATAAAAATAGATTTTAAAAACATGAATATAGATTTGTCTGAAATTAAAATTTGTAATACTGTGGGAATAATTTGAAACAATCTCATTGTTTTGTTTGCCATTAAAAAGTTTCTTATCAGCACAGGTGATGTCCTGTTTGTTCCTATCTGTTGGATGAAGATAGTTTGCTAGATGTCTTAAAGCATAAACTGGATGACAGTTTTTTAAGAGGAGATTTTGATTCACAAATGGGTTATCCTAGGTGAATTCTGAGGATGATTCTTTATGTCAATTATTTTTTTTTCCTTTTCTGTGAGCAGCTATCTGCTAAAATGAATTTACAGCATATGTGCTTTTGGTTAAATAAATATAAGCCTTTTGGTTAAAGTGAAGAAAGGTAATTTCACAATTGTGGATTTTACAAGTTAGTCTTAGTAAAACGATTGTTAAAATGTCTTCAGTAAATATTAAAAGAATTAATGATATAATTTATGTTACTAGTATTTAGTAATTTCTTTAGAACAAAAGTTCTTAACTTTAAAAATAACATTTTATGTTTCCCTCCAGTTAGATGTTAAAACCATTCTTGGTATTTTTTTTTAAAGTTTTGAGTTCTAAATTCTCTTCCTCCCCCCACCTCTTCTTTCCCTTTCTTTCTCTCAGACATGGTAAGCAACCGATGTAGGTTATATATGTGCAATCATGTAAAGCATTTTCACATCAGTTATTATGTGCATTTCTTAACTTTTTTTTGAGTGTGTTATGGACTCCTTTGGCAGTCTGGCAAAGCATGGACCTCCTCAGAGTAATATTTTTAAATGTATAAAATATATAGAATTATCAAAGAAAGGAATTATATTGAAATGCAGTTATCAAAATATTTCTTTAAAACAAGTCCACAGATCCTAGGTTAAGAACCGGTTACAATATTTTTTTTTTTCATCATTTAAAACTGATGTCTTTTAACTTTCTATGTAGTTTCATATTTAAATTTTTTTGACTTTGCTCTAAGTCTATCTATATTTACTGATCTGAAACACAATCTGATTGCACGTATATTTTATAATCTTTTCTAGGTCTGGTGTGGTAGACTTTCTTTGAGTACTGGATTGCAGGTTCCGAGTGCTGTGAAAACACTACAGAAACATGAAAATGGAATGAGTGGTTCAACTAGCAGCCTGAACAATGTTATGCAGTAATATTACTTCAAAAAATGTTTACTTTTTTTATTTTGGTGTTTTTTCTGTGCAGTTTCTAATCACAGATGCTTATGAGCAATGGATTAACCATTTGGGTTTGCTGCCCTCTGCTGCTTTTAAGGCCTTGATACTGTTAATAAGCTTCTGGAATGAAGTATTAGCAGGAACCTACTGTGAAATCCGATAGAAGTAGTTATAAAACTAGGGATTGGCTTTCTGAACAATAGATGAAGATGAAAATGACTATGTTTTTGATTTTAGAAGAAAACTAATTTATCAATTTTCTAGATATTTTGTTGGTTCTTCTGTTTGTTTATACATAGGATTCCAAAGGCCAGGAATAGCCTTAGTTAAGAAGGTTTACCACTTAATTGACTACAGTAATTTTTCAACTTCCTGATGTTTGTCTTTCCTTAATTTTGTGATTCTTCAGAAAAGACAGACTTTTAGTTCCCAGACTGAAACTTTAAACACTTTTAGCCCTTAGAAGTTTTATAATATTTGAGACTGTTAGGAATGCCAAAAAGATTCTCCTACAGTAACTTTAACATTTTTTCCCTTTGAAAATAAATAGGATTTTGATTTTTTTTTTCTCCTTGATTTATGTGTTGAATAAATAAGGCTGCTTTTCTTCCCCCTTCTCTCTTCTTTGTGAGTCTATTCAAACTGATAGTGCTGGGAGAAATTTTACATTATTTTTGTGGCTTGACACAGATTGGACAGATGAATTTATAAACATTCTAGTTTGAGATTTCATTTTGTACTAGTTCCTATAATCTAGAAATTTTGTAACATTAGTTGGGTGATGTAGGGATTCTCCTCATCATGCTATGATGTTCAACTAAACTTCCTCTTGTAGGTCAGTTTGGACAATGGATGGATTTTTAAGAACTTTTACAGTATTTTCTGGTATTATTTCCTACCTGAGTTAAATCTATTGTAAATTTACAATTAGAATTTGTTATATTTTATTGATTTAAGGTTTTGTAGTAGGGTTAAATTCATTAAACTTTGCAACTCATAAAACAAAATTATTTGTAAAGGTGGGAAAATAAGCCACTGTAATTCAACCTTGTATAAAAGAGGAGAGAAAAAATAATACAGAAAGTACTTGCCATTCATACATTTTTTAAGGAATGCTGTACTTATTGTTCTTTACAAAAATTGTATTTATCTGGGTTCACTAATAAAATGTAAATGACCTGAAATAGTTTAGAAAAAGAATCCACATACTTCTGAAACAATTTGTACCTATAATTATTCAAATGAGACAGTTATAGACAACTTTGGTGCAAGTTATTTTGTTCCATTCACTTTTAGTCTAAAGCAGATACAACTCTTCAAGAGTTGATACATATTTTATGACAGCATGTTAAACACTGAATAAAAACTCTGTCTAGAGGGCAATACAAATTATAAGGCAAAGTAAACCTGAGATATAAATCTCTAGGAACTAGAATCTCAGTAATTGAAAGAGTATATGAACTTTTTTTTAACCACTTAAAAACCTGAATATTTTTGAAATGTTGATTTTTGTGGATTTTTTTTTAGACTTTTAATTCTCAGTTCAAATACCTTAGGGTATAAGAGTTTTTCCTCAAGGAAGCTACCTTCTACTCTTTAAATTCCTCTGTGTTGATCACTAGAGAAAGCATCATGATGCTTTAAATATAGTATTCTCTCAATAAAAGCATAGTACTTACATGCAGGGTGTTCTGTTTTACTCTATACAATGATTGTAAATAAAGAATATTATTCTATCCAGTGATGTATAGTAGCAGTAGTAAAAGATAATATATGTACCACTGACCCAATGTCAGATAGTTTTAAGGCTGTATAATAGTAGAGAGCATGAGAAAAAAAAGATATTTTAAAATGTAAACATAGATAATCCTAGTTCTCAAAGCACTTTTCTTCTGGTTTCCTTCCATTTCTTTTGGCACAATTTGACAAGAATGTACTATGCTTATCCTAGTTTTGAGGGACTACCAGAGAACATTGAAACAATAAAGGATTCAGTTTCATTTGCCAAAAGCAAACCCTAAAATAAAAATCCATTAGTCATTCTCTTGTTTTATGGAAATGGCTAAGTGAGAGTATCTTGGTAGTTATTACACAGAAAAAGCCAAAAATTCTTTTTCTAATTTTTTTATAAGAATGTCTCGTTATGGTGATATCATCTGGTTAATTCAGTGCCTTCTAAATTTTTCCAGTGCCCCACACAGTTTTAATTGATGGTACTCAAGCCAGGGAACATTTTGTTATAGTGCTAATAAAGACTTTTTTAAAGGATGGGGATGGTGAGAAGGGCTGGAGTATTTAAGGTTCTTAAGTGTGTTAATGTCCCCATCTTTATACTCCTCATATCAAAATTATTGAGAGAAGAATCTTATAAATTTCCCTGGAAAAGTTTACTATTAATAAAAACTTGTGTGATATCTAATTTCTCAGAGGATTTTGTAGTAAGAAAATGAATTTAGTAAGTCCAAGATCCTATTTCTCATGTGTAATACTTATTGTTATTACCTCTAGTATTACCATAAAATGTATAGTTAGAATTTTGCTATGCTTTTTTAAAAATTAAAGTTGAAAGCCCAGAATGTATCTATATGGATCTTTGATGAGTTCTTTTTTAGAGCTCCTTTTTAAAGTGTATGATCATTCTGGTCTTTATTTTGAAAACTGAAACAAGATTGATTTCTATATTGGAAATGTATGGGAGATGAACTGAAACTAATACACGAGGCATTACTAAATTATGCTATTTTAGGATCCCTTAGCTCACTGAACCTTTAAGTACTATTTCTGTTTCTAATAAATCAGAGAAAGAAATGTAAGGAGTTGCCTTAAGCACTTTAGATAAGAATCTTTTTAGATTGAAATTTGACCCTCTGACCTATGCTATATGATTTCTAACACTGTGTGCAAGTATATTCCTGTGCAGTATTTCATAATTATTTGTGTTACTTGCACTTTGTGAGTTAATGTAAATTGTTAAAGGATGCTTTAGAAGTTCCAGATGCTAGAAAATGAATAAAGGCATTATTGAGGCATATCTTTCTGGAGTTGGGATTTATTGGAAGTTGTTATACTGTTTAGCCAAATAAACTGATTATAGCACTACTTGAGTAAAGCTGGGCTTAGTCAGCTTGAATAAAAAATGTAATAAGCCCCATTATTTTTCAAAGTGTGATTATCAAAAGTGACAAATGAATTTGCTTTTATTTACCCATTTACAAAATTGAAGCATGCATAATATCTTGTGACTTGCTTATTTTGAGTAATCTTAGGTGTTTTTTTAAAATGAAAAATGATTATTTTTAATGTAACAGTTTAGCTAAGGTTGATATTTTATCTCATTTTTGTTCACTTTTTTCCTGTAAAATGAATTATTAATTAATTTCTCTTTAAAAACAATATGAAGTACCTAAATTTCTAGTACTTCTGGAAATGGAAAGAGTAGAATTAGATGCTAATAACACTATTGTAAATCATATGATACCAAACTAAAAAGTAAAGTTCGATTTGTCAGTTCATATTTTAGTACTTTTTTTTGTTTTGTTTTTTGGCTCAGGCAATTGGAGTTAAGTGACTTGCCCAGGGTCATATAGTTAGGAAGTGTTAAGTATCTGAGGTCAAATTTGAACTCAGGTCCTCCTGACTTCAGGGCTGGTGCTCTATTCATTGCGCCACCTAGCTGCCCCTAGTACATTTTTTAAAACATGCATAAGTTTGCATTGTTTTTTAAAAGATTCTTTATAAGAAAGTACTTTATGCATAGAGTCTTTGGTTGATAATTGTTTTACATTAGAAAAATTGCAAAATTATTGTAAAGCTGCTGCTCAGTTATCTGAAAAGGTCCTTCTAAAATAGTGAGACAAATTGTTTTATGTTTGAACGGAGTTGATAGAACTAAGGCAATTGAGGTTAAGTGACTTGCCCAGAGTCACACAGCTTAGGTAATGTTAAGTGTCTGAGAACAGATTTGAACTCAGGTCCTCCTGACTTCAAGGTTGGTGCTCTATCCACTGCACCATCTAGCTGCCCCTCATGGAACTTTTAAAATAATTCATATCAAACCTCATATACAACTTCCCACCTTTTGCTATCATCTGATTATTTTATGCAAATTCAGATACTAGAATATTTTATAGTAATGCTCAATGGTAATGATGCCCTTAAGGTCCTGCCCAAAGCTGAAACCTTTCTCAATTATAAGTGAAAGATTAAATTATGTTCATATGTATATTAAAATTCTTTGAAAATCACTTATTAATATATGTTATCTTATCCCAGCTCTAATACCTATGGAATTTTGGACAAGTTAGTCTTTTCTCTAGCAAGTTTATATAAAATGAAGGTATTTTATCATTTTTAGAACCGAGAAAATTTGTAGAAATCATACTTCACTCTCCTCATTTTATAAATAGAAAACCCAGTCCCAAAGGGATCAAGGAACTTAGCCAAGATCACATAGGAACAAATGCCAGGGCCTATCTATATACTTTAGTGCATTGAAAACAAATTCAGCATTCTTTTCATTGTACCACATGCTACAAGATGATTTCTAAGATCTTCACATCTAAACCAGAGGTCTACTATTGTTATCTAAAAGATTCATTTACTCACATCACTTTATTTCCCAAACACTGTTTGATTTTCCTGCATAATAAAGTTTACAGTTATATTTTTAGATATAATACTCAGCATATATACAAAACTTCAAGGATATATAAATATATTTGAGAATATATTCATTATTACATCATTTGAATACATTTGGTAAAATGTTATGAACAAATTTTGATATTTGGTCTTGGCTTTGCTATAATACCTTAGATATTTAGCAAATATTGCTTATTAATATAAGTTATTAAGAACATTAATAATCATGTATGGGACAAAGTGAAACAATAGCTGACTATTATAGTTATAACTTGAGTCTTCCCAAAAGTTTTTTTGTGCAGTGTGGAAAGAACACCGGACTTGGGGTTCATGGTACCTGTCATTATGAGTGAGTCCTGACACTCTTCATACAATAATACCAATACCTATTCAACACTGGGTAATAGAAATACATTGAATGTGACATCAGAAAAATCTAGATTTGAGTCAGGTCTTGTATCTGGATAAGGAAATGTTAATATTTCATACTTGCATTAATGATCTCACTTTTCCAAAGATGAAGGGCTACTTTCAAGCAGATTTTGAAAGTCTCTCTTGGCATTATTTTATTTTTTTTTAAATTAAAGCTTTTTGTTTTCAAACCATATGCATGAATAATTTTTAACATTGATCCTTGCAAATCCTTGTGTTCCAATTTTTTCCCTCCCTTCCCTTCAACTCTTTTCTCTAGATGGCAAGTAATCCAAAGATGGCAAGTAATCCAAAATATTTTAAACATGTATAATTCTTCTATATATATTTCCACATTTATCATGCTACACAAGAAAAATCAGATCAAAAAGGAAAAAAATAAGAAAGAAAACAAGATGCAAGCAAATAACAAAAAGAGTGGAAATACAATGTTGTGGTCCACACTCAGTTCCCACAGACCTCTCTCTAGGTGTAGATGGCTCTCTTCACAAGATCACTGGAACTGGCCTGAATCAATTCACTGTTGAAAAGAACCACATCCGTCAGAATTAATCATCCTATAATCTTTTTGTTGTTGGATACAATGTTATTTTGATTCTACTTACTTTCCCTTAGCATCAGTTCATGTAATCCTCTTCAGGCCTCTCTGAAATCATCCTGCTGATTCTTTTTTATAGAAATAATAGTCTATGACATTCATATACCATAACTTACTGAGCCATTCTCCAACTTATGGGCATCCGTTCCTTATTTTGGCATTATTTTCTGAGGTGATGAAGAAATGGAACACAAATTATAGGTATAGTCGAAACACAAGAAAGATCTTAATTTTTTTGAATATTTCATTTTGACTTTGCCTCTTGTGCCTTTGTAAATTACTTATTACCTAAATCAAGACTTTTCCCATAACTATGAAATATCATCTATATCCGTGGTTAATCACAATTAAAGGGACTTCAGCAGCCATGTAAGCTAATTCATCCTTGAAAAATAATCTTTTTTTTTAACATACTGAACAAGGGAACATTGAATCCATTGTTGAAGACCTATGGGGATAATCTAGTACCTCAAGGCAGCACTTTCCATTTTTTGGATAGCTCCAATTGCTAGTAAGTTTTTTCTGAGAGTGATCCTAAATTCTACTTCTAATTATGTTCTTTAGGACCAAATAAAGGAAATCTAATTCTTCTTAAAAGTGACAATTCTTCATACTTTAATAACTCTTTCTAATTCTTCTCTAAGCTAAATATACTTTTTTTCCTTCAAATAGTCTTGATGACATCAAAGTTCCTTACCATCCTGATTCCCTTCTCCCTAACACTAAAAAACTAAAACCACTAAAGTTTTTTGTTGTCTTAAAATTTATTGCCCCAGAAATGAACTGCTAGAAGAAGACTGGGGATTGTGTGGTGGAGCTATTCCTGAAAACCATACCTCTTAAAGCAGCCTGATACTGTATTAACTCTTTTGGCTGTCATAACATAACTTACACATTGATCTTGCAGCTTACCAAAACCCTCAGGCTTTTTCAGACATATTTCACTATGCTTTCCCTAATTTGTACATGGGTAGTTTGTTTTTTACCCAATTATAAAATTTTGCATTAATCCCTGTTATACTTAATGTTATTTAATTCTAGTTTTGCAGGGTCTTTCTGGTTGCTGCTGTCCACCATGTCAACTATCTTTCACAGATTGCTTTTCTTTATGTTAATAAGAATAGCATCTATACCTTTAATATTCTTATCTCTTTAAACAACAAATAGCACTGCATAAATTCTTGGGTGCCTTAATCTGAATAACAACATGGGGGAATGATTGGCCTGCCACTCTTTTACATTGCACCAGCATAATTATTGTTGCAATATACAACAGGAATAGGATTTTTACTGTCCTCATTCAAGGTCTTTTTCTTTGTTTCTGTCAGAGTTTTTCTGAGCTAAGGCCATAATTAAGCAACAGTTCTCTTTCAGCTGATCTCTTAGCAAGGAGACGTATTGAATATATGAATATAAATTTATTCCACCTTCTAAGATTGCAAACCATTGAAAACTCCACATGTTGACTCCACTGAGCCTTTTGTTTAAACTTCAAACTCTCTAACATATTCAGTATTATAATAGAGATTTAAAAAGGCTGTGGGTTTCCCTGAGGATGGCAGGGTATGGCTCTAGAATCAGATGCCTGCCAAAGCCAATACATTTTTTTAAAAATGCAATCTTTGGAATTATTTCATTCCAATCTCTCACCCTCCATTAAGAAAGTACACATATGCATGTACACACACATATCAAACAAGTATAGTCAAGGAAAAAAAATTCCCTCATTAATCATGTTTATATATTATATGTATGTGTGTATGTGCTTGCCTGCCTCAATTGGTACTTAATGAGTCCATCATTTCTGTACTGGAAAATAGATAGCATATTTCATTATGAATCCTCTGAAGTTATGGTTGATCATTGTGTTAATCAGGACTCCAAAGTCTTAAGGTTGCTTGTCTGTATGATATTGTTATTATACAAATTGTTCTTTTAATTCTAATTACTTCACTTTGTGTCAGTTCACATAAGTCTGCTCATTTTTTTCTGAAATCATCTCCACTATCATTTCTTACAAAATAATAGTATTTCTTCCCATGTATATTTTGTAAGTTGTTCAGCTATTTCCGAAGTGATGGACAGCCCCTTTTCAGTTTTTTTTCCCACCATAAAAAGAACTGTTATAAATATTTTTGTACATATGGATCCTTTTTCTTTTTCTTTAATCTCTTTAAGGGATAGACTAATAATGTCATCTCTTGGTCAAAGGGTGTAAATGATTTACTAGGTTTTGAAGCATAATTCCAAATTGCTTTTCAGAATAGCTGGCTTGGGCCAGCTAGGTAAGAGCACCAGCCCTGAAGTCAGGAGGATCTGGGTTCAAATGTGGTCTCAGACACTTAACATTTCCTAGCTGTGTGACCCTGGGCAAGTCACTTAACCCCAATTGCTTCAGCCAAAACAAACAAAAAAACAATAGCTGTATCAACTCAAGTACTCAACCCTTCTATTCTTAAAATATTAGCTTCCTAACTCTTCTGGTTCCCCCCCCCCAACCATTTGACAAAAGAATCTTCCTAAAGCACAGATCTATGTAATTTTCCTTTTTAAGAATCTGTGATTTTTCAAATCTCCAAGATAAAATATGAACTCCTTAGCCTACCTATTACGGTCCTCCACAATATGACTTCAAACTACCTTTCTTGTCTTATTTTCACATTACTTCCCTTCACCTGTTCTATATTCCAGTGAAAGTGGAGAGCTGGAGTTGGAAAGATCAGCTTACAAATAGTGGTTTTAATGCTTAGATGTAAGACATGTCATTTAATTTCTTTTATATAGGTATAATTTTCTCTTCAGCTTCTTATGAAAGCTAAATTATATTTATATAATATATTTACATATACATGGACAAATAAATTATATGGCACTTACTGATGGTATTTTCAGACTCAGTGAAATAATGGATGTGGCAACTAAGTAAACATCGTTTCACATTTTATTTCTATAATTCACCTAGAATGTAAGCATTTTAAGGGCAAGAGAGATTTCATTTTTCCCCCTTACAATTGGCAGAGTTTTTACACAACCTTATTAGATAAGTTCTATTATTCTCATTTTAAGATGAGGAAACTGAAATTGAGAGGATTCCAGTCTCACAGCTTATAACTGAGATAGGATTTGAACCCAATTCTTTCCTGAATTTCAAGTCAATACTCTGTCCACTGAACAATCTTCTTCTAAAAGAGTGCTCACTGTTTTAACTACAGTATTTTCAACATTTTGTCTTATTTGTAAGGAATGCCCCTAGGGAAAAATTACATTATTATTAAAATGATACAATTTTCATGTTAATCTAGCAGTTTAAAAGAATTTTCACATACATTAGGGATTAGGCAGAAGTAGCATTATTTTTAGATGAGTCCAAAGCCCATAGAGTTTGTGACTTATTCAAGATAAGACTACATGTAATTCATAAAACTCATATTAAAATTTAGGTCTTCTGATTCCCAGCCCATTTAGCTTCAAATATAATGATTGCTTTTTAAAACATAATTTTTGTCCAATGGTGCACAATTACTAAGGAACTTCATAAATTTTAGCGAATCACCTTTACATTCCTAAAAATTCTCCCTTTCCATCTTCTTTTTCTATTCTGTGATTCAATTAATAGATATTTATTATCAAGTGCTGTGATGGGGACAAAGCCTAGTTTTTACCCCACGGGGAATCTATGGGGTAGATAACATGAACAAATAACAATACAAGGCAGAAATGCAAATTCTGTCTTTCTATGTTTGGGTTTCATTTTGATATAAAGTTGTTCAAATAATTTTAAATTGGCAATAATTCTTGGATTTCCATTTTGGAGGTTTAGAAAAGAAAAATGGCTATAAAAGTTAGAAGATGAGGCTATTTTAACTTGAAAAAGAATGACAATTTCACAAAAGAGCCTCAGGTAACATTTTCATTTTTACTTAAGGACATGTTTTTCCTAAGTAAATGTACTTGTCACAGTAATGTAGATAATTTATTTTCCACATTTTCTTGTGCAGTTCTTATGTTTTCCCATAAATACTTTGATTCCTATGACTGGAGGAGAGAGTGAGGCTTATGACTGTGCAGCTGTTCTTGGAAACAGCTTCCTGTCAAGAGCTCTAAAAGATATGCATTCACAAGAAAGGAATATGAATAATGCCCTTTTAAGACTCAAGAATAGGTTGGAAAATTTATTTTACATTCAACAATTATTTAGCATTTACATTGTGTCAAGCATATGCTAAGTATTGTTGTTAAGGATATTTAAGAAATAGGCAGTCTTTCCAGAATGTATCGTGGACTAAATGATCTCTGTAGGTCACTTTCACAACTCTTAAACTCAGTGCTAATTTATTTTACTAGCTTTATTTACTTTCATTAGTTTCAATAAATATTTTCACATTTGACACAATATTTTCTAAAACAATTAACATGATGGGTAATATCTATGTTTGTCAACTTGGCAACATTCAAGAAGTTGAAAACTTTCAGTAATATTTTTATGGGACATTAAATTAAAGCCTTAATCTTAAATAATATTTGTAATTTCTATAACAAAGTAGTTCAAAGAAAATTTCATAAAATATTGTATAATGTCCTGAAACACTGTTGTTAGCTTTGCCAACACTCTAACTAATGGTTAATTGCTTGGACCTCAGTTTCTGAAATAAACTGTCCTTGGTACTGAAAATTTTCTGGACATGTGTTTATAATATATTTTCCACATCTTCTCGTGCAATTTTTATGTTTTCCCATAAATACTTCGTAATGGAATGATCCAGAATGTTAGAGGTTGTCACAAAAATTTTGTGCAGTTTTAACAGTTTAAAACTGCAATAAGACTTTTGATATACTAGTTTCTGATTCCTTTAGTAGCTCAAGAGATTCTAAGCCATCATAGGTCATCTTGACTTCTGCCTTGCCACTCGACTTCGTCGCCTGGAGGAGAGAAGCTGATTGACTGCATTAGCCTCATTGGCTTAAAATATCTCTAAATCATGAACTCATTTTGACCTTATTTTGGTGTACACTGTTAGGTATAAGTCAGTACCTAGTTTCTGACATAGATTTCCAATTTTCCCAGCAATGTTTATCAAATAATGAGTTCTTAAACAAGAAGCTAGAGTCTTTGGGTTTATCCAACACTAGATTACTATAGTTATGGATTATTGTGTCTTCTGAACCTAACCTATTCCACTGACTGACTACTCAGTTTCTTAGCTAGTACTGAAAGTGTATTTTAAAGATATTTAACAAAATGAATAAAAAAACAGTAAACTTAGATAATGGTAATTATTATTTTCTAAGACAATATGCAGGGATCTTTACATAAGATTTAGTAGCCCATATCCCTATATGAATTTGATACCACTGGCCTACAGAATCTGAAGTCTAGAGAGATTAAGTAATTTGCCTACAGTTATGTAGGTAGTATGGGATATATGTCTTGTTCAAGGAGGCCTAGCACCTCTGATGTGAGCACTTGCCAAGACCTTTTTGCATTGTTCATCCACCTTTGATGTCCATCTGGCACACACTCTTATTTGTGGCTCCAAGAAGCTGAAGCAGCCACCCTCTGGTAAACGTTGAGCAGATGTGTTAAGCCAAGTTGAAGGTTACTGATGAACCTCAAAGCTGTCAGTGACTTGGGGAGTGAGAAGACTTCTGCTGGAGGAATGGGTAGATAAGAAAAATTTTTTCCAATGCCCATGGAGGAGACTGAAGTAGGTCTTGTGAAGTGTTTAGAGCTTCATCAGACGTTGAAGATACCAAGGTCATCCACTCCATCCCAGGCCATAACCAGTCATCTTGATTTTTGACACTCTGGAAGAATGAGGCTGAATATGTTGTACAATTCTGTCTCATTTAAATCCAATTCATTCTTGAATCATGATATTACCCATGATGTCAGTGGTATTCTTCAAAAATGAAAGACAAGCGGCAGCTAGGTGGTACAGTAGATAGAGCACCAGCCCTGAAGTCAGGAGAATCTGAGTTCAAATCTGTTCTCAGACATTTAACACTTCCTAGCTGTGTGGCCCTGGGCAAGTCACTTAACCCCAATTGCCTCAGAAAAAAAAAGATAAACAACAATAGGTAGTATGTGCTAAACCAAATTTTGAATCTAGGTGTTCTGAGTTCAGATCCAGCTTTCAGTACATTGCATTATGGAGGTCCCAACCTAATGAATTTATTGAAATATTGTTGAATAATTAACAAAAATTATCAACATGAGAGAATGAGATATTAGGAAGACTTTCTATATTCAGCTGTTAAACTGATTTTCCTAAAGTTCAGGTCTGTCTAGCCAAGTCATCCTTTCTTCCCCACTCAAATTCTTCTGGCACCTCATCCCCTTTAGGATAAAATAAAAATTCTATTTGACATTCAAAGCCTTTCCTGTCTTTCCATTGATCCTTAGAATATAGTGACACTGGCATCCTTGATGTTCCTGAAACAAAACAATCCATTTTCTGACTCCATGCATTTATATTTATATCTACATTTACATAATTTGTATTTATATTCCCGAAACCTGGAATTGTTGGTCTGTTTGTATCCACCTGCTAATTTCTCTGGCTTCTTTCATATACCAGGTAAAATCCTACTTTATATAAAGAAACTTTCCTCTATTTCCCCTCAATGCTAGTACTTTTATTTTGTTGATCAGCTTCACTTTATTTTGTTTGCACAGTTATTTTAGTTGTCTCCTCCATCGTTGTCTCCTTTTTGAGAACAGGTATTGTCTTTACCTTTCCATCTCCAAAGCTTATGCCCAGCTCTTACCCCTTAACAAAAGTTAGTTTAAGATTCTTAATTGCCATTCAAAATAAGGAGAACAATTCACTGTTTCTCTATGATATAAAGGGAAAAAACCCCAAGCAAGGTTTTGGCATTTTGATAATGCAGTGACATCAAAGAACTGACTGTGGCAGTTCCTGACTCTCAGCAGAGACGCATAAAAAAGGAATGTGGTGTACATTTTCAAACATGGTCAATATATAAATGTTTAACTATAATTACTTGTTACTAGGGAGTGTTTTATGGAAGGTAGGGTAGAGAAGGCAGAATTGTTGAAAAATGAGTTATGCAAAAATGCATTAAAATTTAAATCTATACGACAAACATTCATATATACAAATGTGTATATTTATTTCTATACCTTTTACATCTATATCATCTTTCTACCCGTTAGAGCACAAACTCCTGGAAAGTAAGGGGCCTTTTTTTTTCTTCTTTTTTTTTTTTTTTTTTTGCTTTTTGCTGAGGAATTGGGGTTAAGTGACTTGCCCAGGGTCACACAGCTAGGGAATGTTAAGTGTGCCACCTAGCTGCCCCCCTTCTTATTCTCTTATTCGCTTTTGGTATGTGTTTAAGGGATACTTATTGAATGATTGGGGAACATCGTTTTGTTTTTTCTGTCTCCGAAGAGACTGTCCTGGGAGGCTTCCGTTTCTCCGACCAGTTCCCCTGCCGTTGTTATACCGGACGGGTTTGAGTTGGACTTGGAGGAGACCTCAAAGTTCCGCTATTCTCAGATTCGGTCCTACCCGGAACAAACAGCGCGCTCAAGCGGGGCGGATGGTGGCTTCAGGAGGGCGGGGACGCGCAGCCCAAACGCCTGCATTTGGACAGCTCCGGAAGCCTGTGAAGCTCCCGCTCCGGAGACACAGGCAGGAGGGTGGGGCTTTCCCACCCGGCCTCCTCGCTGTACGGCTGCAGCCCTTTCTAACGTCGGCGGCGTGTGTCGTAAAGCAAAACCGCCGTTCTGGCTTTGGCATCCGCTGCCGCCGTTATTCTCTCCAGCGCGCTCTGTAGGTAAGCCTTAGGCTGGCCACCGACCCGCGGGCTCTCCTCGCCTGGGGCTCCAGTTTTTCTGATTTGTGCGTCCTCATGGATCTCTGGCGTTGGCGTTGGCGTTGGCGTTGGATCTCCCAGCACGCGGGGGGCGGGATCCCCGGGCCTTGTCCTCCCTACCACCCCTCGCCCTGTTGCCCCCAGCGCAGGCCCGGCCCTTTTGGCGCCCTTCTGGCCTGTTTCGGCCCATCTCTGGGCTCTGCCTCCTTATGTCCTTGTACCTCTTCCCTTGTTAGCCCTCTTGCCTTCTCCCCCTCAGCCCTTCCTGCTCCTTCCTTCTCGTCTCTTTAATAAATCGTCTATCCAGCGCTTGGAGATCCGAGGTTCATTCCAGTCTTTTAAGGTGGGGAGGGGAAGAAGGGGGTAGTATCTCTACTTACCATCTACTCCCCCTCACGCCTTTTTTGTTTTGTTTTTAATAATTAAAAATATTTAAAAGGTGTATAAACCCTCTGTTTACATCCTTCAACAACAGGTGAGTGGACATACTGCTGGAGGAACTGAACCACGTCAGTATTAGCATCCCTACTGTAAATGAAAGCAAAAAGAAAAAGAAAAAAGTTGTAGCTAAACAGTTAAATGAGACAGGCTCTTGCCTTCAAGGAGTTTTACTTTGGGCATTGGTAAGTAGAGCTTTTATAAAAAAAAAAGAAAATCATCACGATTGAAAGGAAGGGGAAAGTGATAGCATTTGGGGGAATCAGAAAAGATCTTTAGTGTTTATATTAATAAAGATGTTTTTAAAATTATTTACCTCATTGATTTAACTTTTCCAAATTATAGACATTAATATAGGACTAGCACACATCAGACTTAAGAAAGCAGCTATAGGAGGATAGTATATAGAGTGCAAAAATTGGATACAAAGAGACCAGTTCAGGAGGTTATTGCAGTCAATCAGCTATATGAGAAGTGATGAAGTACTAAATTAAGATGGTTGTGTAGAGTAGAGAATAGAAAAAAATATATTAAGGAATTAGAATAGACAACTGATGAGGTTTGGGAGATGAGGGATGATTTGAAAATGACTCGTGAATTTGGATGACTGGAAGACTTGTACCTTTGACAAAAATAGGGAGGTTAAAAAGGGTGTTTGGAAGAAAAGAAACATGGGCTCTCTTTGAGATATGTGTTTGAGATACCACAGGATACTCAACGGATGATCGTAGATTAGAGACTGGAATTGAGATAGATGAGGATTGGATGTGTACATTTGGGATTCAAAAGTTGAATCCCTGGAAACTAATAAAATTCCAGAGAGAAAGAGACATTTGAGAATTGGAGAAGATAAGAGTACAAAACATAACCACAAATAAAGGTCAAGACAT
Source organism: Myrmecobius fasciatus (assembly GCA_023553655.1). Classification (NCBI taxonomy): domain Eukaryota; kingdom Metazoa; phylum Chordata; class Mammalia; order Dasyuromorphia; family Myrmecobiidae; genus Myrmecobius; species Myrmecobius fasciatus. The sequence goes on from JAJPUD010000061.1 coordinate 333,061, forward strand.
GGATGATAAACCTGCAAAGGGGATCAGCAAGAATTTGTCACAATCCTGGGTTGGGAAAAACCCCCAAGATGGATAGAAAGAGATAGATAGTGGTCAATAATGTCAGATATTGCATAGGAGTCAAGAAGTACGAGATCTAAGAAAAAGCTGTTGGTGACAGCAGTTTCAGCCAAGTGGAAACAAACTTGTTTCAGAGGAGGAAAACTCAAGAGAGATTCTACAAAGAACTTAAAGTAGGATTCACCAAATTTATGTTAATTTATACTTTATTCTTTGATGGATTTGGAGAGGTAGACAAAAAATATGGTTCAGATTTAAGAAATAAAAGATACTAAAAGCTTTATGCTTTCATGTTATGAATACTTTTTTAAGAATATAGTTGGAAGACAGTAGATAAGGTGAACATTTAAGAGAACATAAATGAAATCTAATGTATTTTAGCAATCTATTTAATCAGATTATTGTTTTATTAAAGGAAAGTTCTGAAATAATATTGAAGGTCAGGGAAAAACTTATATTCAGTAATGGTAGCTCCAAGTTAACATAGTTAAACTAGTTATTAATGCTGAAAAATAGGAAATGGTAAAACAAAAACTACATTGATCTTGGTAATTAGAGTGCCTGTTTTTTGCCCTACCATTTGTCTGTTACAAGCCTTTTGAAAAAGATCATCACTTTCTTACACTAGTTACCCATTATGGACACTAGAGTTGATGAACTTTTGATGGGACATTCTGTCTATACTCCTCCAGCAAGATTCTGTTATGGAACTTGGAAGAGAGGAAAATATTAATAAATGGACATTTCCCATGAAAATACCTATATAATTAAGGAACATGCTGAAACCATATTTATACAGAGAAAAAATCTGTACTGGAGGTGATGTAGTTTTTGAAGGTATTGATCTTGAGAAAAGAATAATCTAACAGATAGTAGCAATACTATACTTGATTTTTACCCCAGTGATTAATAGCAATTGATAGGATGTAAATGATGTAACAAATAATGCAGATTTTCTCATCATCTATTATTAGAATAATCTACACATGTACTAAGAATATCTGGTGGAAAATGTTAAGGGGACTTACAAAAAAAGGCTACTTACAAAAAGCAGACTTTTGTAAATTATTTTTGATAGCAAATAATTTTTATACACTCATAATTGGAGAAAAGTGCTGACAAAATAAGGTCTTGCTATGCTTTTTGCTGATTTAAAAAAAAGGATAGAGGAGAACTTAGCCTTAAGGGCTCTCCTCCAACAAGAACTCTTCCATAGAAGATTTGTACATTTTGAGCAGCAAGATCTTTTAGAAATCATCTGTTTCAAACTTGTCATTTTATAGTTGATGAACTAAGGCCTAAAGGGACAATAAGTGATTTGGCCAGGGATGTAAGGAAGCATCAGATTCAAGACTGGAACTTAGATTTCTTATTTCAAATCCAGCAGTCTTTCCATCCTGCCATGTTGCCTAAGGACCGTATAATGCCACCACCCCTCTCTATCCACCCCCCCCCCAAAAAAAAAAAAGAAGAAGGGAAAGAAGGCCACTGGCTTGTTGGTGGACTCCTGATGAAACATTTACAGGAGGACATGGGCAAGGGTTACCCAAAGAGCTGTGGATGGTTTATAATCTGTTTTGCTGGCAGCAGTACCCACATCCATTAATCTCATGGATCCATTAAAGCATTAAATATACATTTAAAGTACTTGGATATTTGTGTTATCTAGTATTTTGTTAATAAGATTTAACTCTATTTTTTATCTTCTGTTTCTATAGTTTTTTAGACATAACAGCAAATTTATGTCATTATTTGCCTGTACTTTCTTAGCTCGTGTAATGAAAAGAGCACTGAGTCAGGAGAACTAGATATTGAACTTTTCTGAATCACAGTTTCCAGTTGGGAATGGTGATTCTTGCAGCATTATTATAAACAAAATACTTTATAAGCAAGTATTTGGCTCATGAACATGCCATACTGGTCTCTATCTTTGTGCCTTTTCTCTGACGATTCCTTCCTCCTTATCCATTGACCTAAATCTTACCTCTCCGTCTAGCCTTGACTTAAGCCATATTAGATAGATCTTCTGTCCCGCCAAATTGCTAGAGCCTTTTGTCATACAACATAGCATTGTTATTATTTAAGCCACTGGGTCCATATATAGACTTGTGCTTATATTTCCAACTGAATGGTAAACTGCTTGAGGCAAGGGATCATGTTTTATACAGAGGCAGCTGTAGAATACAAAAAATATTATTGGGAATCAGTATGCTTGAATTTCAATTTTGCTTTTTCTGACTGGCAAGTACTTTGAATTCTCAAACTAAAATGACTTTTCTTATATTACAAATAAAAATATGGGAACTAAACAATGATGAGGAAGTCTACCACTAAATCTTGGCTTTAATACTCTTTTAACTAGTTTGTGTTCCTAGGTAAGTCAATTTGAACTTTTGTTTTTCATAATTGTAAAGTGGGGATAATAATACTTAACACTCTTTATCTCACAGTGTTGTATGAGGAAAGTTGTTTTTGTTTTTTGACAAAACTGAAAGTATTAAGTAATACCATGAGTATTTATACTTTTGATAACTATTTGGGCATTTGGGGTAAGAGGAGATTGATAAGAGCTTATTAAAATGATTTTAGTTCTTTCTTTTCACAGGGATGTAACTAAAAACCACCCCAAGTCTCAGTTTCTTCATTTGTTGATAACACATTTAGGTATAGCACTTCGTAATTTGCCGAGTGCAATGAGACTATTGGCTAGGAATAGGGATCTGACCTATAATTTCAATGATCTAGAGAATTCCTAGGCAGAGAAACTTCTACCAGTGCAGATCAATAATGTCTCTGCAGCTTATAGTTTAAGAGCTACCTTGGATACCAATAGGCCAAGTGACAGTAGCAGGAATAGACTATCTGATGAATGATATATGACTGAAAATCTATGCAGGCCCTTTCCCTAGTCTCCAGTTCTTCCCCATCTCTAGGCATTTATTTTTTCCTTAGCAATGTTTTGAGATGGTATGATAAGTAAGGGTTAAGTTAGGAAAATGTTTAATATTAGGAAAATGTTTTAGTGTCAGGAAGCTTGGGTTAGGTATTATATCAGGTAGTGTTTATAGGTGAGGGTATATGTAAGGGAGGCACTCTTTTTCTTCCTATTCCTTCAGTTATTATTTCCTTTTCTTCATCTCTGTCATTTTTATTGTGTCTTCTCACATATTTAGGTAAGTCTTCACTCTTTACATCCATATAACTTTGAAGTCAACTGAAATATAGTAAAAGGCCAAAGGGAAAATATAAGCACATATTCTCCTATGCAAGGGAGAGGTGTCTAAGGATAGTAATTCTATCACATTTCAAAGACCCTTTTCTCATTGACTGTTGCTAGTAATTAGAGGCAAAAGATCTCATGTAAATGTTCTTTAGATATATTATTTTGTTTACAGAAAGCAAGACTGTCGACTAATAGAAAATGATGAAAAAGATCGACTTACTTTCAAATGACAGCCCAATGAATCCTGAAGACAAATGAGTAAAATCAATAAAAACGTGATTTTGGCTCTTTTAACTCTGACAAGTTCAGTGTTTCTGCTATTTCAGTTATACTACTACAAGCACTATTTATCTCCAAAGGTAACTTTTTATTATTATTATTATTTTCTCTGTGAGAGAAAATCTGTGTGAATTTGTAGTCTAAAAACAGCAAACCTATTATCTTTACAATATCACAAAATTACTAGTAGTTAAAAAAATATCTTGTAAAGTTACTTTGAATCGGTTATTTAATACTGTCAAAAGCTGCTAGCTGATAAAAACTTTTAGGTGCTAGTTAGCAAACTGTGCATACCCTTTGACCCAGCAGTGTTTCTATTGGGCTTACATTCCAAAGAGATCTTAAAGGAAGGAAAGGGACCCACATGTGCAAGAATGTTTGTGGCAGCCCTTTTTGTAGTGGCTAGAAACTGGAAACTCCATCAATTGGAGAATGGCTGAATAAATTCTGGTATATGAATGTTATGGAATATTATTATTCTGTAAGAAATGACCAGCAGGATGATTTCAGAGAGGCCTGGAAAGACTTACGTGAACTGATGCTGAGTGAAATGAGCAGAACCAGGAGATCATTATACATGGCAACAACAAGACTATATGATGATCAATTTTGATGGACATGGCTCTCTTCAACAATGAAATCTTTCAAACCAGTTCCAGTTGTTCAGTGAAGAAAACCATATATACCCAGAGAGAGGGATATGAAATGTGGACCACAACATAACATTTTCATGCTCTCTATTGTTTTCTTGCATTATGTTTCCTTTCTCAGATTTTTTTTTCTTGTAGATCTGATTTTTCTTGAACAGAAAGATAACTGTAAAAATATGTATACATATATTCCATTTGGCAAGCATTTTAACATAATTAACATGTAGTAGACTTCCTGCCATCTAGGGGAGGGGTGGGAATTGGGGGGGCGATTTGTAACGGAAAGCTTTGTAAGGGTCAATATTGAAAAATTACCCATACATATGTTTTGCAAATAAAAAGCTTTCATAAATATATATAAAGAATTCTGTAGGAACTGAGGGAAAAAAAATTAGGTGCTGCTTCAGTTTGCACTATCAAAACAAATGTGCAAGGTGTCTATAGAATTAAATCTACTGAACTGTCTAATGTTGACTCTGGATTCCTTTATTTGAAGATTTCAGATTCTTATATAGAGATTTATTTCACTTTTACCTAATCTCATTTAAGAAAATACTAAATTTATATAATTGAAGAGATAGAGAGTAAATTTGTTTTCAAAACCTGGTACACTTTATAAAAAAAGAATTTTCAGGTTGAAGTGTATTAGATATTACATCACCTACTGATGAAATGTGATGCTACAGTCAACTTTTACTAGCTGTCCTAATTATTTCATTAATAGAGGTTAATTTAGGAAAAGCTTTTCCTATAATTCAGAAGGAAAATCATAAAGTTGGAAAGGTATTATGGAGTTCTGAGTAGTAGGTATAATCCTTCTGGCACATGTGACAGCCCAGAAAGCTTGCAAATATCTTAATTTATTCCTTGCTTGCTTAAGAATTTCAATTTAGGCTATTGAGGATATTTTCTCTATGAGTTTGTTAAGTTTTTCTGTAGAAAAATAAAATTTATCTTACAACTAAATTTTCTGAATGTATCTGTGACATACCATCTGCTTTAAAGGGGCCAAAGATATTGTAGCTGAAAACATTTTAATAGAAAGTTTTTTTATTGTAAATTTACTTTTTATGGATTTTTTATGTCAATAGACATGAACATTTATATATACAGAGAACACAGAAAGAGTGTGAAATTATATGTACAGCTTGGGTTTTTAAAGTATGTGTTAAATTTAACATGATACATAGTAAAACTGCCCTTTTTGTTTAAAACTGTCTTTATCCCCTTTTGAATTTCCTTCTCTGTATCTTTTTAATGTTTCATTGATACTTTTTTTTTTCTTTTCACACCATGGTTACTATTCACCAAATCTCTCTCCACCTTCCCAAAAAGTCCTCCCTAAAAAAGTATAGTCAGGCAAAAAATATCCTCACATTAGCCATGTCTGGAAACATGTTGTCTCCTCACTCTCTAATCATCTATTTACGTTCTTCATCATCAATTGTCTGACCATGAATGGTCATTTTATTGATCAGAATTCTCAAGTTTTTAAAGATTATTTAAATTATAGTCATATAAATTGCTGTCTTTGTTCAGTTCATATCAGTCTTTCTACAATTCAGATTTTTTCTGAATCAACAGCATCATTATATTCTTTTATATTCATGTACCATATGTAGCAAAATTTTGGAGTACCTCCCCCAAATTTACATTCATGGGTTGGATTCTTCGACAACTGTCCCAATTTCAAGACTCTCTTTGGGTCCCTACTTTTATGTGTTTACTTTTAAATGTGTTTTAGTAAATCAAAGATCATAATTCAAAGCAAAAGTGCTTGCTAAAATGGCATAGTAAAAAAATAGTAATACAGTATATTCCATAAATCTGGGATATTTCCTTTCTTCTTGATGTCCACATACTTCCTCCCCTGGGCACAGTGCTTTTTCTGGGGAAGATGTTCTGGATTGCTAAGGTGAATTCTCTATCCATTTTCTCTGTAGGATCATCTTTTTTACCAAGATAGTTAATCCACTCTAAGATGCCATTGCTGAAGTGGGGAGAAAAAAAGTCCTTTTCTCTTCCCTTCACCCCCTTTGTTGCATTGTAGAAGAGGTAAAAGGGATAGGAAAAAAGAATATTATCCTCTCAAAGGATAGCTTCTTCCACCAGAATGGGCACCTCTTTGCCTGCTGGACATGATGTTTTTGACTGACTTTTTAAAGCTGGTTGTTTTTTAAAGGTCACTGGAGATATGGTTGATTCTATACAAAGACTAGCTATCCATCCATTAATATCCACCCATAACAACATCCAGTTTAAGAAAACTTACAATTCCTTTTATAAATTTTCATAAAGTTTTTATTTAAAATTTTCTTATTATGAACTTAACAATGATCAATAAACACAGTCAAAAAATATGAAAGAGGATTGGTAACATAAGACATTTTGAACTTCTATTATATAATACATTAAACTACTTCACTTAAATCTAGTTTACAAGTAAATCAAGACATCATCCCATGATATCATTGGCCCTCTTCAAAAAAGGTAGAATAGTTACAATGCTTTTCTTTTCCCCTTCTATGCATTTAAGAAATCTTTTTGATTTCTTCTCTTTCCCCCATCCCCATTTATCACTACTTGCCTACCTTCCTCCAAGTAGAAGTCCTCCTTTGTAATAAATGTGTAGAATTAAGCAAAACAAATCAACACATTGGCCATGTCTGATTCATTTTGTCTTATTTTGTCCCTCTGCTGTGTTAGATCTCTGCCAAGAGGTGGAAACCAAGTTTCATGATCAGTCTAATGAAGTTATGATTGTTTCTCTCTGCTTTGGTCAGTCTTCTCGAGTTAGAGTCCTTTCCCAACATGTTATTACTATGGTCATCTTGTAAATTATTCTACTGGTTTTGTTCACTTTACTCAATCACTTTATATGAGTGTTCTTATCTGAATTCACCATATTCATAATTTCTTATAACAAAATAACTTAGTCATATCACATTTTATTCATACTTTCTCCAAAGGATGGGTACCTCATTTGTTTCCATTTCTGTTATAACAAAAAAATATCCTTATACATAAGAATCCTTTGTCTCTGTCCTTGACTTTGGAATATGGGCTTATAGTGTCTTTTGTTTGGTCAAGGAGTTCATGACTTTTGGGGTATAACTCTGCATTATTTTCCTGAATTGTTATCATTTAAAATTCTCTTAAGTATTCATAATTTGAAATATTTTTATATGGTTGAGAATAGTATGCATTTCTTTTTAAAAACCAGTTTATTGTTTTTGGCCATTTATCTGTTGAATATTAGTTTAATTGAGATAAAATTTCTGTTGTTTGCTTTACATCATATATTATTTAAAACCTGTAATTTCTGCACTTTTTTTTAAACTATTAACAGTAGGTAAAAGTTGTAATACTCAAGTACTGAAAATCAGAGTTTTGTGCTCTAGAAGATAGATGTGCAATATTTTTCATTTTAGACTTTGGGAAATCACAGGCTTACCACTATTTTTCCTATTCAAGCAAAAGCGTAGAAGCTTATTGCTTGAATTATGTTTGAGGGCAAATAATTATGAGTGAAATAAAAAATTGTTGAGGAAATTGTTCCATAGATAAAGGAATATATAATAATATCTTTGAGAGTTTAAAAACTTAGTTCATATCAATTTTTCAATTATACTTCAATGGGGGCACAGTGGAGATAGAGCACCAGCTTTGAAGTCAGGAAGACCCGAGTTCAAATATGGCTTCAGACACTTAACACTTTCTTGCTGTGTGACCCTGGGCAAATCACTTAACCCCAAATACCTTAGCAAAAAAAAAAAAAAATTGTACTTCTTGTGACTCATGATTACCACATTTTAAAATAAGAAGATTTTCAGGCCCCAAAGGCCTGATAAGTATAAAGGGTTATATTATCAGTGATCATTTGTGCATGAGGTCTTATAAAAGACCTCATCAGTAATATGAATGACCAGAAGAGAAGGGAGGCTGGTTACATAGAGTTAAGAATGACATATATTCAGCCTAAGTGTCTCAGTGTTATCTACAGAATATTTAAAAGAACTAGAGCAAGACAACTAGCAGATTGAGTGGATTTTTTTGTGGCGGGTTTACCAAAAGATGGGAACAAGAATTTACAGTATGGAAGGCATAAATCACTTCTCATCTATATTAATAAGAGTCTGTCACAGTGCCTACATTTATTATCATTAATCCATTAAAATATTATTTTCTTGCTAAATGTGAAAAGAATTTATTGATGTAATTATGGACAGAGAAGGACATACAATCAAATCAAGATTGCTTGGTGTAGTAGGCAAAATATTAAATATTAATGACTTAAGCTCTGTTTCATCAACCCATTTCATCGTGTCTAAAATAGGGATAATAACGTCTACCTGACAAGGTCTGCTGACAGGATCAAATGAGATAATATATGTAAAGTGCTTTACAAATTTTTAAAATCATCATATAAATGTAAACTAGTATTAATTCAGAGAAATATTCAACAGGTAATATATCTGTAAATGCTTTTGACCTCTTATGATATCCCAGTTTTAAGAAATAATAAGTTTTCTCTTCCTCTCCTTTTCTAGACTTTTTTGTTTTGTTTTAGTATTCAGGCCCAAACCTCTATCTTTGTTAGAATGTAAGCTCCTTTTAAGTTACAGTTTGTTTCTTTTTCTTTTGGTATTTTTATCCATAAACATTTGTAATTGCTTTTTGATTGATTTGTTTTCTCATGGACCTTTAAAATGGCATTCTTGTCTCTTTCTTTCAAAATGTAAACAAACACTAAGTGGTTGTCATTTATATGTTTGAATTGTTCAAGTTTGTTTATCTTAAGGTTTTGTTTTTTTTTCATTAATGGGAGAGGGGGTGTATTTTGCATTTCATAGTCTGGTTTTTTAAACAGAAATGTTTGGAAGTCATCCATTCTATCAGGTATTTGGAGTGAATTATCCTGGGATGCAGTCTATTTTCTTTTGTTCTTTGCTATTCTCTGTGCACATCATTTTTATTGTTACTGATGAGTAGCCCATCATAATTCTGATTGTATTTCCTTGTTAAATGTTCAGTCTTTTCATAGCCATTTGCAGTACTTCTCTCTTTGATGCTTAGATTTACAGCCTCTGCCTAATTCTCAAATCAGTAGTGGTCTAAGGAATGTATGCCTAATTTTCTTTATCTTAATAAGTAAAATTCAGAGACATCAGACTTTTTTTTTAAGCAAATTACTTTTAACATCTATTTTTTTTTTTTTAACAAATCTCCCTTTAATTTTTTACTTCAAAGATTTCTTCTTTTCCCTTCCACTGCCAGTATTTCACACTATCTCTAGGATTCAATTATTTTTGTATCTTCCACATGAAACTACAAATTTGTTTTCTGTTTTTTCCCTCTCACTATGCTTATCACGGGTCTCCTTTCCCATGCTTACCTTACCATTTTGCCTGGATCCCACAAATCCTCAGGAGTCTCTTGACAGTGAAGAGTCCATAAGGGGCATGGAGATAAAAATGGAATGATCATATTTCTTCCTGACATTCAAAAGCTATTTTTGTAAGGAGTTTCAGCATGTCTTTCTTATCTCCTAAGTCCCTTCACCTCCCTGATCCTTATTTTCCTCATTTAAAGAATGAAGGAGTTGATTAAAGTACTAGTACTCTCAACCTTAGGATCCTATAACTGCAGAAGTTGTTTTTTTCTTTTCTTGTATTCAGATGCCATCAGTTCCTTCTCTAAGGATGGATAGCATTTTTCATCAGGAGTCCTTTGGGATTCTCTTAGAACATTGTATTGCAGAGAATAGCTAAATCATTCACAGTTATTCATCATATAATATTGCCGTTGTGTGGATAATGTTCTGCTGTTTCTGCTCACTTCACTCTGCATCTGTTCATGTAAATTTCTATAGGTTTTTCTGAAATTATTCATCTATCATTTCTTCTAGTATAATAATCCATTATATTCATATACTACAGTTCTTTTAGCCATTCCCCAATTTATAGGCATTCCCTCAATTTTCAATTCTTAGCTGTCACAGAAAGAGTTGCTATAAAAACCCTTGTACAAATAGATTCTTCCCCCCACCCCAATTTTTTTATTCCCTTTGGGATATAGAACTAGTAATAGTATTGTTGGGTCAAAGGGTATACACAGTTTTATAGCCCTTTGGGCATAGTTCCAAATTGTTCTCTAGAATGGTTGGATCTGTTCACAACTCCACCAACCATGTATTATTAGTTTCTCAGTTTTCTCACATCCCCTCTAACATTTATCATTTTCCTTTTCTCTCATAATAGCCAATCTGATACATGAGGTGGTACCCCAGAGTTGTTTTAATTTGAATTTCTTTAATCAGTAGTGATTTAAAGCATTTTTCATATGACTATCAATAGTTTTGATTTCTTTGAACACTTTATATCTTTTGACCATTTGTTGAGTGGGAAATACTGCTATTATAAATTTAACTCAGTTCTCAATATATTTGATAAATAAGGCTTTTATTATATGAGATACTCATTGTAAAATTCCTTTCCGGCTCTCCTCCCTTCCCCCCTCACCCCCAGTTTTCTGCTTGCCTTAAGTTGCACTGATTTTGTTTGTGCAAAACTTTAAAATTTTTATATAATCAAAATTATCCATTTTATATTTCATAATACTCTCTATTTGGTCCTAAATTCTTTCCATATCCATAAATCTGACAGTTAAAATGTTCCTTGTTCTAATTGGCTTATAGTATCACCCTTTATGTCTACATCATATGCTCAATTTGACCATATCTTCATATATAGTGTGAGATGTTGGTCTATACCTAGTTTCTGCCACTTTTTTTTTTCTAGTTTTCCCAGCAATTTTTGTCAAATAATGAGTTTTTGTCCCAAAACCTTAGGTCTTTGGGTTTATCAATTGTCAGTAAATTATTTATGGTCATTTACAGCAATATATTATGTACCCAATCTATTCCACAAACTCACAACTCTGTTTCTTAGCCAGATTGTTTTGATGATTACCACTTCTTAATACAGTTTGAGACCTAGTATGAGACCTTCGTTTATTTTTTTCATTGATTCCCTTGATATTTTTGACTTTTTGTTCTTCAAGAAGAATTTATTATTTTTTTGTTTTTTGTTTATTTAAATGTTTGTTGCTTGATGACTAAGTTCATAATAAAGAAAAATTAAATTAAAAGTACAAATTAATAAATCTCAAATTACTTATCTATCATTGGTAAATATAAGCTTGTTCAGGACTTTAGTGCTTTATACTCTACTATCTAGACACATCCTGATTTAAAGTTTTTGTTCTATTTTATATCACTGTTCTCATTGTAAACTCATAGAGCCCATGCATAATATTTTTGTAACCACAGTATTTTCCATAAGACCATGTTTATGTGGGAATTTGCTAAAAATTTTTATACTAATGAATTAGTTTGTCAGATTTTTATATTTGCCTTATATATGCCCTAAATGAAAGGTGATTTACCATATCATATTATGTATGAATTTACTAAAAACATTTTTCAAAATATTTTTATCTTAGAATGGAGTTAGTTCATCAGGAGCCAAAGGAAGTAAAGTTGGAAACAATAATATACAATGGGTAAGTGTAATATATATTTAATATCTTAATGAGGATTGTCACTAAGTTAATAGAACCAAACAATGAATAAGGAATATATTGGTAAGAAGTAATAAATGAATATATATTAATTTGTATGAACTTGAAAATATAACTATGTTTGCAAGAAAACCATCAAGTTTCATGAATCATTTCAGACTTAAAGTGTCTAAATTTGGGACGTATTCTTATCTAATTTTTTATAAGTGTATTTAGAGATGTCAGGTTTGCCATTTCTGGATGCATATATCCTAGTAGTGTGCATATGACAAGGCTTTTCAGTGTTAATGACACAGTTCAGTCTTTTAACTTCTCTGCTACCAGTGAGGAAGGAAACTTTGAGATTAGAACTGGGCTTTTAAGTCATTAAGCAGTCATCAAATAGGGATAAATTCTGGGTCATTTCTGACATCAGCTAGAACTGAATTACTGTTTAAGTGGCAAAAGTTCAAACATTTCATTATCAAACTCTTTACCATATTTAGAGACATACACGTGCGCATGTGTGCATGCACCACACACACTTGTCCTCTTAGTTATCTAACATAGCAGGTTTTTTTTTTTAGCATAAGAATTCTCCAGGATATTTTTTTGGGAAAAGAGGAACATAATGTACTAGATAATTAATAATCTAATCTCACCTACATAGAGCCATATGATTAAATAGAATACTAGACATATAATGTATTCTCCCCATGAAGCAAAATGGAATAATATAAAAACTATTCATATATCATTCTTTGTAATAAGTTTGATGCTCACCAATGATATGGTAAGGGAAATAATAGGTTATATGCCTGCCTAAGCTATAATTTTCCTAAATTTTAAAAATTTGGATATGCATTTCATAATATTTTTTCATTATTTCATAATATAGTTTCAAGTTCTTAAGACCTTATATGAACATACTGAAATAGCATGTTTAAAAAAGTTTTAATACTTCACATATTATTAAGGATAATCTTGGCTGACTTTATAATAGTATTTATAATTTGCAGCTTTCAAATTTTTTTTTAAAGAAAGTTATAAAAATGGATATTCATTATTTATTTAAAAGTGAAGAGTATTTGTCTCTTTAATAGAAAGAAAGGTAATATAATCTGTCCTTTAGAGAAATTCTTTTGTCTCTGTCTACCCAACAGACAAAATAGGGTAGATATATTTTTATTTTGAAGACAGAGAAAATTGTGACATAGGAAAACTTTGTTAACTCTCAGTCCTTGTTTGGGTCTTTCATTGTTCTTCCTAGGATGTAATACATCCTAGTACTCCCAGTACTTGGGAGTATACTCCCAAGATCCCAGTCCCAGTGGCTTTAAGCTCATATGCTTCTTTATACTGCTTTTGATCTTTCTTACACCCCTTTTAGCTTAGAATCCTTTTAGCTCTAGAAAGCAGCAAAAAAAAAAAAAAAAAAAAATTGAAACTCTTATGTTCATATACATCTCTATAGTTGGGCACTTGTTAGAATGTTTTTCCCTATGAAGCCTGTAGAGAAGCTGTTCCTTTATTTGTCATTCTTGAACTCCTGGATTCTCAAACCAGGGTGATGATTATGTGATTGATTGAAAAAAAACCAAACCAAACAAAAAAACCCAATAAAAACAGAGGTACAAAAAATGAAGTTCAGGTTCATCTGTATCCTCAGAATAAGGCATATCTATTTAAGAGTATTTTAAATCAGGATATAATCTTAAATCAATGAAAATCAGAAAACACTCATTTTCACTATATATATTGAACTGAACTAGAAGTACAGGATTCAAATATTCAAAAAAAGTCATGCAAATATTTACATATAAGTCAGGTTGCAGAAGAAAAAAGTATGCTTTAGTGTACTCTTACTTCATCAGTTCTCTTTCTGGAAGTTGACAGCATTTTTCATTATGAGTCCTTTTGAATTGTTTTGGATCATTGTCTTGATCAGAGTAGCCCAGTCTTTCATAAGGCATATACCGTTTAATGCTGTCATTTCTTTTTTCCAGTAGAGGGCTCTATTGTCCTTGTAAAAGAGTACTTAGAAAAATAATTAATTAAGTTAAAGTAATTGTAGACTGGTCTGGTCAGAGACAACATCTTGGTCACAATCTTTTGCACAGAAAATATAGACAGTAGTGAAAATTTTTGGCGATTATGGGATACAAAATCCTTTAATAAAAGGATACAGATAATTAAATTGAAAGTGTTGAAAAGGCATTCATCCCAGGTGACTCATTTTAAGTGGCAAGATCTGGTCTGCCATTGCCTTTTTATTTTCTTGGTAAAAATATTCTTTTACTAAGAGATTAATTTGTGTATCTAAGTGTCTTATAATCAAAATGAAGTGAAAATGTGAAATTAAAACTTTTTTTTTTGTTTCCCTAAACAGCGTGCAGTTAAGAAATTTCTTAAGTTAGCATCAAGCCAAGATATGCCAGTTTTTCTTATTGATCCTTTGGTTTTGGAAGCAATTAATAGAGATTTTGAGCGGGTTAAAAACTCTTCTTATGGCAGTGTCTCAGAATGCAAGTACTTATGTGCTAAAAGAGACTTTACTACATTTGCACTACTGGATCATCTATTGAAAAATGAGGTAAGGTAGTTTATTTTTAGGTGTTTGGCTCTGTACATTTTTGTGTCTTTCATAAGAACAGGCTATGTCAGATCATCTGGCATATATTAAACATCTATTATCTGTTGGGCACTGAGTGGTAAATGCTGAGTATACAAAGAAAAGCCTGGAGGAGTTCACAGTCTAATGGGAGAAATAACATGAAAACAATTATGTACAAACAAGATATATGTGGGATAAATTGGAAAGCATCAAATGAGGAACATAGTATTAAGGGGAAAAAAGTAATCTGAATGTAGCTCTGGAGAACAAGAATAAGTAAACTTATGTTCTGGGCCCCATCAGTTGGAAGAAGAGAAAAAGGAAGGGCTTCCATTAGAGGGAATTGCAGGGTATATGGTACACATGAAGGAAGCTATGTTTTATTTAAGGCAAAAAGTGAAAAGAGGAGCTTTTCTTGAGAATATAACAGAGGGTCTTAGAATGAACAAGGAGATGGGATACCAGATTAAGATGGCCCTGGTGAGGTGAGGTTACCAGTTGATCAAAATGAAATAAAGATTTAGAAGGCCTTAGGTGGCATACTACAACAACTAAAATGTTGGGAGTGGATAATTGGCAGATTGAAAAAACCAATATAATGAAAAGTAGATTTACAGGGATGTGTTTTCAGTATGAGAGGTAGATTTACTCAGTTGACAGAACTTTTACTGAAGAATAAGTGGGCTAAATATAATTTATTAATGATTATCACATTTATATGACATTAAACCATTTACTTGGAATGTTAGATGTGAGGCACGGAGTAAGTTTAGCACCTAGCTTTGACCAAAAATGTTATTCATTCTTCAAAGTTTGGATGAATACAAACTAGGACTAGAATATTTCTGAGATGACAAGAGAACCAAACCTATGCTAAAAATGTCTCTCTGTTCTCTGGATACTTCTGACATAATTCAATTAATATTCTTTACATTTCTTTATTTTGTAATAGTCAAAGTTTGAGGAGAATTTCAAACATGTCAGTCAGTAAACATTTATTAAGTTTATTAAGTGTACTAGGCATTGTGCTTAGCACTGGTGATACATGGAAAAATAAAAGACAATCCCTACTCTGAAAGACTTCTTAGTCTAATGGTGGGGACTATCTGCAAAAAACTATGTACTATAAAGCTATATATAAAGTCAGTAGAAGGATGATACTGTAATTAAGTGTGGTAGGCTAAAGTGATTGCTGTGGATGAGGAAGATAGGTTTGTACTAAGCCTTATTTAAGATGTTTTACTAAATAAGAAGGGAAAGGAAAAATTCCATAGTAAATAGTTTCCACAAAAATGGGAGTATAAGAGTTGAAATAAATAAGTTTAAAGATAGTACTTTACATAGTATAAAATTAACACCAAGATGTTTTGGGAGGGAAATAATATATGAGGTATAAGGATGAAGCCAAAACATTTAGGTAGG
Source organism: Myrmecobius fasciatus (assembly GCA_023553655.1). Taxonomy (NCBI): domain Eukaryota; kingdom Metazoa; phylum Chordata; class Mammalia; order Dasyuromorphia; family Myrmecobiidae; genus Myrmecobius; species Myrmecobius fasciatus. Next base: position 348,869 of record JAJPUD010000061.1, read on the forward strand.
CATAGGATTATTCAACTTTAAAAAGCAATTATGAGGCACTTTAAATTTCCAAGGCACTGTGAGAGGTACCAGAGACAAAAATGAAAGCAGTCTTGCTTCCAGAGTTTACATTCTCCTGAGACATAGAATTAATACCATATTTTATAGAAATGATGTCTAGAGAATCCAGTTGGCATAGTGAAAAGAGCAGAAGTTCTCACATTGCATCTTGTCTCTAGCTCTTTACTAGCTATGTGACTTAGAGCAAGTCACTTAGCCACTCTGATCTCCAGCTTTTCATCTGTAAATTACAGATGACATAACAACAGCAACAACAATAATGAAGAACTAAACTTACAGGATTATTGTGAAATAAGCTTTAAAGCACTTTAGAAATACAAATTGTCATTATTGTCAGTACTACTAACATCTGCCAGTTATTTTCTTATCTATTTATTTGATTATTTTATTTTCAGGTCCAAATTCTCTCCCTTTTCTTCTCCTCCCTTCCCTTCCATTGAGAAAGCAAGAAAAACAAAACTTGTTACAAATACATATAGTGAAGCAAAACAAACTCCCATGTGGCCATGTCTAAAAAAAATAATAATAATAACTAAAAAAAAAAAAGCCTCAGTCTTCACTCTGAATGTATCCCCTCCATCCAGAGGAGATTCTAATAAGTTGAATTTTGAGGGTTTTTTTTTAAGTAGGGAGGTTAAAGAGGTGGGGTGATGATGCTCCAGACCTGTGACTTTATTGGTATAAGAAGAATCTTGAGGAACCTGCATCTCCTACTGCATATTAGTTCTTCATCTTACAGTGTTATTAGAAAGTTGTTTAGGGCACTGAGAAATTGAGTTGCCTCAAGTCAAAAGCCAGAATTGTAGGTAGATCATAAAGCTCCATTGTCATGATTCCAGTGCCCACTGTCTAGCTTCTGTGTACCACTGTTGCTTCAAGCATACTTTCACTATATGTAATATGTTAGGAAAAATAAATTATCCTACAACAGATTAAGAACCATATAATAAATTCTTTTATAATGGTATTCTGTTATAGTAACAAATTATAATATAAGGGTACTCAGGAAAGGGCTGCTTCTTTGAAATGCAAAGTTATTAGTAAATAAATTTAGACCAGGTTTCACTTTAAATATTAATAGTGGGCAGTGTTATTTTTACTTTGTGGTAAATTCTGAGGAACAGATTACTTGAACAGTCAATCATCCAGCAAGTATGTATCAAATGCCTTTTGTGTGCCAGTCAGTGTGTCATGAATTGGGGATATCAATGCAAAATCAAGACAGTTCTTGCCCTGAAAGAGCCTATATTTTGATGGAAGCATACACACAGTTTTATTACAAATGCAAGCTAAGTAGAACATGGATCATATGAACTGGGAGAACCATAAAAGGCCTCTTCAAGAAGTAGCACTTAAGTTGTACCTTGAAAGAATCAAAGGAGTTCAAAAATCATCAAGAATATTTCAGGAATGGGGGAAAGCTAAGGAACAAGTAGATATATAATTATCCTGGAAAAATAGGCTAGATTGTAAAACATTTTAAAGGTCAGAAAGAGGAGTTTCAATTTTATTCAAGACAATAGGGAGTTACTCAAGGTCCTTGATTGAAATAACATATTCACATTTGAGTTTTAGGAATATTATTTTGGTAGCTATGTAGAAGATAGATGCAACCCTTTTTACCCTTCTTCATCCCTCCCCTTTCGTTCTGTAATCCAATTATACTGGCCTCTTTATTACTTCTAGTATATGATACACTTTTCCCCAATGCCAGACATTTTGACTGGCTGTTCCCCATGCTTGGAACTCTGTCATCTCTGTCTTCTGGCTTCCCTAAAGTCTTAGCTAAAGTCCCGCCTTCTGTAAGAAGTCCTCCTTATTCTTGCTGGTTTCCCTCTGAGATTATATCCACTTTACCTTGTATATCTCTTGTTTGCATGTTTTCTTCATTAAACTGTGAGCTCCTAAGGAGACAGGACTGTTTTTTGCTTTTCTTTGTAATCCTAGTACTTATTAGTAATTGGTTCATGGTAGGTACTTGATAAATGCTTGTGGACTAATTCATTAATTAAGAGGTTGTAATAGAATGCAAGTAAGACATGATGAGGGTCTGAACATAAGATAGTTATGGTGTGAGTTGACAAAATGAGATTGAAATGAAAAAAATTGATGGATAAATCTGATTTGGTAGATGATTATTATGTAGGGAGTGGGAATAAAGAACCAAGGATGACTTGTTGGTTTTATGGTTGGTTAATTAGAATAATGGTGCAGTGATTAACATAAATGGGAAATTAGGAGGAGAGATGAAGAAAAGAATTTGATTTTGGATAAGTGAGCTTGAGGTGCTCTTGGGAGATAAAAGTGAGGTTCATTATTCAATTGGAGGTGTGATTAGAGGTCAGGAGAAAGATCAAAACTATACATATAGATCTGGTAATCATTCCTTTGGAAATGGTCCATGGGACTGGAGAGGGTACCCTGAATCAAATATATAGAGAAAATCAGAATGTCTCCCTAAGAATATATCCATGCATTGAAAGCAGGAAATGCTAAGGATACTGAGACAGATTGATCAGTCTGAGTGATATTATCAGTAAAAAAAAAAAAAAAAAATCATTAAGAAATGAACTTGGACTTTATGTCAGAAAAAAAGATTCTTGTAATTAAGAGTTGTGCAAAAGTAGAATGGGTAGCCTCAGAAAGTGTTGGGCTCTGCCTCCTTGGAGATTTTTAAGCAGATACTCACTTCTCAATTTTATCATAACAAGGATTTGGGTTTTGGATGGCCATTGAGGTCTCTTTCAATTCTCACATTCTGTGATCCTGTTAACAAAACCCAGAAAGGACCAATTTTACAGACGGAAGAAATGGTCAGTAATGTCAGACATTATGCAGGACGGAGGAAAGATCATTGAGATTAGTAATAGATTTATTGGGTGACAGTGAACAGAGTAATTTTAGTCAAGTTATGGTAATGGACTTGGGTAATGGGTGGGAGATGAGAAAAGGAAAGTTAGTAAATGTAGTTTGTGACTTTCAGATATTCCTTTACCTTTCTGCATCTCTGGCATTTTGAAATGTAAGTAAGCCTAGTGTTTGAAAGATACCAATTGTGCCCTTGGTAAAACTTCTCTCCCTTCCTCCAGTCTTTGGCATCAGTACTCCATCTCTAGTGTCAAGACTTCAAGGGAGGAGGACCATTTCACTATGAAACAATGAGGAGTTTCTTGAAATCACTTATACAGTGTAATTGTGTGAAAGACTCTTCCTTGGGCTTAAGTTTTATGATCCATAAAGTGAAGATTTGGACCTTTGTGATCTCTTAAAATTTTGCTAATTAATCTTTGGATCTCATGATCACTTAATGTATTTAGTAAATACCAGTAAGATTTAGCTGTTCATCTTTGACTTTAGCTGAAGCTTTAAAGGAAACTTCTTTGGTTCTAGGAGAATTGGTTTCAAATAGCTGAGAGAATGGGATTCCAGTGCCTAAAGATTCAGAGCAAAGATCCCCGCCTAGATGGAATAGATTACCTCTCTGGAACTGAAATCCCTTTGCACTATATCCTCAAGCTAGCAACTCATGCCATTCATCTGGTGATCTTCTATGAAAGAAGTGGCAACTACCTCTGGCACGGACAGTTACGACTTAAAGGACACTCAGACAGAAAGTTTGTGCCTTTTCGGAAGTTACAGTATGGTCATTATCCAGGAGCTTTTGACAGGTGAGTTCAGTAGCATGAAAAAAATGAGAAGTGTTTGCTGACATCATCGCATGACTTTTCTTCATGTGTGAAAAAATGTAATATAAAATTAATGTAAGCCAGTTATAAAATTCAAAAAATTTAAAAATATGATTATCAAATTAAATCAAAGTAAATGAAAAATGAAGGGGCTGGACAAAATTGCCTTGGAGCCCTTCTAGCTCAGAGTTTTTATCATACTTTAAAGGGGGCAAACTAGATGGAACATTTTCACTTATTTTAGTATTTTGAAACCAATCTCTCTTTTAATTAAAGCTTTTTATTTGCAAAACATATGCATAGGTAATTTTTCAACATTGACCCCTGCAAAGCTTTCTGTTACAAATTTTCCCCTCCTACCTCCCATCCCCTCCCCTAGATGGCAGGAAGTCTAATACATGTTAATTATGTTAAAATATTTGACAGATCGAATATATGTATACATATTTATACAGTTACCTTGCTGTACAAGAAAACTGGGGTCTACAGGGGGAAAAAAAAAAACCTGAGAAGGAAAACATAATGCAAGCAAACATCAATAGAGAGTGTGAAAATGCTATGTTGTGGTCCAGACTCAGATCCCACAGGCCTCTCCCTTGGTATATATGGCTTTGCTCATCACTGAACAACTGGAACTGGTTTGAAAGCATCTCGTTGTTGAAGAGAACCATGACGATCAGAATTGATCATCATATAGTCTTCTTGTTGCCATTTACAATGATCTTCTGGTTCTGCTCATTTTACTCAGCATCAGTTCATGCAAGTCTCTCTAGGCCTCTGAAATCAACCTGCTGGTCGTTTCTTACAGAACAGTAATATTCCATAACATTCATATACCATAATTTGTTCAGCCATTCTCCAATTGATGGGCATCCCTTCAGTTTCCAGTTTCTTGCCACTACAAAAATGGCTGCCACAAACATTCTTGCACATGTGGAGCCTTTTCCCTCCTCTAAGATCTCTCTGGGATATAAGCCCAATAGAAACACTGCTGAGTCAAAGGGTATGCACAGTTTGATAATGTTTGAGTTTAGTTCCAAATTGCTCTCCAGAATGATTGGATTCGTTCACAGTTCCACCAACAATGTATCAGTGTCCCAGTTTTCCCACATCCCCTCCAACATTCGTCATTATCTTTTCTTGTCATCTTGGCCAATCTGACAGGTGTGTAGTAGTATCTCAGAGTTGTCTTAATTTGCATTTCTGTGATCAATAGTGATTTGGAGCACCTTTTCATATGACTAGAAATAGTTTTAATTTCATCATCTGAAAATTGTCTGTTCATATCCTTTGACCATTTATTGATTTGAGAGTGGCTTGAATTCTTATAGATATGAGACAATTCTCTATATATTTTAGAAATGAGGCCTTTAACAGAACCCTTATATGTAAAGATGATGTCCCAATTTATTGCTTCCTTCCTAATCTTGTCTGTAGTTGTATTTGTACAAAAACTTTAACTTAATATAATCAAAATTATCTTTCTGGTGTTCAGTTAAGAATTCCAGTTCTTCTTTGGACACATTCCTTCCTTCTCTACAGGTCTGAGAGAGAAACTATCCTATGTTCCTCTAATTTGCTTATAATATCACTCTTTATGTCTAAATCATGAACCTAGTTTAGATCTTATCTTGGTATGTGGTGTTAGGTGTGGGTCAAGCCCTAATTTCTTCCATACTAGTTTCCAATCTTCCCAGCAGTTTTTGTTAAATAGTCCAATGATCCTATCCTATTCCATTGATTGACTACTTTATTGCTTAGCCAGTACCAAATAAATGGTTTTGATGACTGCAGCTTTATAATATAGTTTTAGATCTGGCACAGCGATGCCACCTTCATCAGCATTTTTTTTTTCTCATTAATTCCTTTGAAATTATTGACCTTTTGTTCTTCCAGATGAACTTTGCTACTATTTTTTCTAGATCTGTAAAATAGTTTCTTGGGAGTTTGATTGATATGGCACTAAATAAATTAGTTTGGGTGGTAGTATTATTTTTATTATATTCGGTCAGCCTACCCATGAGCAGTTGATATTTTTCCAACTGATTAGGTTTGACCTTATTTGTGTGGAAAGTGTTTTGTAGTTTAGTTCATATGGTTCCTGACTTTCCCTTGGCAGATAGATTCCCAAATATTTTATATTATCAACAGTTATTTTGAATGGAATTTCTTTTTGTATCTCTTGCTGCTGAACTTTGTTGGTAATATATAAAAATGCTGATGATTTATGTGGATTTATTTTGAATCCTGCAACTTTACTTAAGTTGTGAATTGTTTCTAGTAGTTTTTTAGTTGAGTCTATAGGGTTTTCTAAGTATATATAGCATCATGTCATCTGCAAAGAGTGATAATTTGGAAACCAATCTATCTCTCAGGATATTATGAAAATAATTGAGCAGCTTTCTACTTAATCTAAACAGTGGGAATTGTAGCTAAAGATTTGAAGGCTATGTCAGCTTCATAACAAATTGGAGCAAAAATGTACCCCTTTTGCTTTATTAATGTCCAAATTTGAAAAACTAAGGGTCCCCAGTCATCATTTATAAGTGAGAACAATATTTCCTTTGAAAAATAGTTATATTTGTGGGATTTTAAAGTTTTGTATAAAATTCTTTAATGGTATGTCTTCATGATCATTAGAAGATAAGTCAACTTTCAGCCAATGTGGCTGCCTGAATGAAGGCAATAATGATCACCTTTAAAACCCTAAAAATTGCACCATGCCAATTGATCAAAAAATCCAGTGAGAAACTTCTTATACCCCAGAACTGCACACAAAGTCAGCTTAGAAGCTTACAATTGACAGGAAAGGGCTGTCCGCAAAGCTAGCACCAACTCAGGCAAACAAACCAACAGTTTCCTACTCTAACAAGATGTGGACTTAACTATAGCCTACATCTGTATCTGGCAGCAGCAAAAACAGAGAAAGCCCCAGGATGATCAAAAACCCTCAACGAATACCTTAGAAACTACAGGAAGTAAGAATAACCAGTGTGGTCACAGTAGCACCTTGTTCCTAGCACCCTGTGATAAGATTCCTTGGAAGGCCCTGAGAATATAAAAACAACATTAATACACACACACACACATACATTCTTGGAGTTTATTATCAAAAGTTAAATCTCTTCTATTGTGTTGTTAAATATTTTCCTTTTTACAGATTCAGGATTGCTGAATTTGCTTCAGATACTGAAGAGCTTAGATATAAAATTGAAACAAACATTCCTCTTCTACTCTTTTTCACATTTGACAAAATTCTGATAATGGGAATTTTTTAATTTGTTAGATTTCTAGTATCAGGTTATGAGGTATGACAGTTTCCAAGGAGAAGGGTTGTTTAAAGAAAAATGATGATTTCTTTGTTAACCTTTTTAATCAGAGTTCAAGAGCATTTAATATTTAAATATTCAGAAAGAATGAACCAATACATTTTTCTAACATGAAGATGTAGAATTTTTTTTTCTGGTCCTAGCTAGGTATTAAAATGACCAGTGTAGTCAAAATATTTTGAAAAATTGACTTTCATTATAAATTATTTTAGATGAACAATAGCCATTATTCTGAATGTTCTTCCCTTGTGCTTGCCTTCATTTCACTCCCTTCCTTTTTTAGGTTCACTCCACAAGGATATGCTCACAGATAGGAAACATCTGCTTCCAGGAAGAAATGATTTTGGAAAGTTTGTTAAAGCTTTGGGCTTCTATTCTAAAACTAGTTCATTCATTCATTAAATAGTATTACAAGTTTACTATATTAAAAAAAAGAAGAAGAAGAGGAGGGGGAAGCTGGATAGGGCAGTGGATAGAACACTGGCCCTGGAGTCAGGAAGACACTTCACACTTTCTAGTTGTGTGACCTGGGCAAGTCATTGAACCCAGTTGCCTTGTGCCTTTTCTTCCCTTCCCTCCCAAAAAAGACTTTATTATATAAAGTTGTAGCTCAGTGGTGCAGTGCATAGAGTGCCAGGCCTGGACTCAGTAAGAATTTGTAAGTTCAAATGTAGCCTCAGACATTTACTAGCTTGGTGACCTCGGGCAAGTCATTTGGCCCTATCTGCCTCAGTTTCCCTATCTGAAAAGGAGCTGGAGAAAGAAATGACAACATATTCCTCTACCTTTGTCAAGAAAACCCTTCAGAGGGTCACAGAGTCAGATTGGACTGAAAATTACAGAATGTCACCCCTATGCAGACACTGCAACACGAAGAGCACTGAATCTTTGGTTGGAAGACCTATATTCAAACCCCATCTCTGAAGCCTCTTGAATGACCTTGGTCCTAGTCATTTAACCTCTTTTGGCTTCTCCTTATTTATAAAATAAGGGAATTAATTCTTTCTATTCTAAATCCATTCAGCTACCAATCAGTAGTCAAAAGTCAGTAAGCATTTATTAAGTGTCTACTATATGCTAGACCCTTTCCTGGATAGGGATCAAATAAAATCCCAGCTCTCCAGAAGTTTACATGCAGGTGTATAGTATGTGTTCTAATTGTCTTTAGTTAATCAACATGCATTCTTTGGGCATCTGTTAAGTGTCGAGTGAGTAGAACTTCAATTTTACAGTTTTGTAGGAGGAATCATGGGCCTTCAGATGGAATTGCAAACCTTCAGACTTTTGGAAGGGCAGAAAAATTTGTTCTTTTATTTTATTTTTTTCAGAGGTGTGATGGATGGCTCCACATGAATCTCTCAGATGTGGGAATAGGATTCATCACCCTGATGGCCAGCATTTTGCTCAGGGGTGCCTCTCTTATTTCATTAATTCTAAGTTTCTAGAGCTAAAGACACTATAAACAGCTTTTATTCAAAGGAAATTGATGGCTTTGTATTTGTCAACACTGTTAATTTACCTCCTACTGAAATCTGAGAGAATGTTTATTAGTACTTACAAAAGTATTTTAAAATTTGCTCATACAAAATACATAAATCATTCATTTTGGTAAAATTTTATAGATTGCCCTTGAATTGTTAATTTGTAAGTAAGTTGTCAATATTGAAAATGTTTTTAAGATTTACCATTTTTTTTTTTTTTGCTTTTTGCTTTTTGCTGAGGCAATTGGGGTTAAGTGACTTGCCCAGGGTCACACAGCTAGGGAATGTTAAGTGTCAGAGACCAGATTTGAACTCGGGTCTTCCTGACTTCAGGGCTGGTGCTCTATCCACTGCACCACCTAGCTGCCCCTAAGATTTACCATTTTTGCTGATGTTTTTATATGATAGAAGAGAATGCAGTTTAATTGTTCTCAGCACAATGTTCTGGATCAGAATCCTACCTTAAATTTTATGTTTTCTCCTCAGGCTTGAATTACTACAAGTTTCTGTTGATGGACTTGAAGTACAGATTCCAAAGGACCTTACCCACTTTCTAGAGGAATTACCCCATTCTAGGTTTATTGAATGTAGGTTCAAAGAAGCTCGTGCTTTCTTTCAGGTTAGTGACATTCAGGAAATATAACTTTTGAAATTAAAATAGACTTCTGTTTCATGGAATTTATGAAAATTATATAAAATTATGTTTAAATTATGAATTATAAGTTTATTTAAAAAGCCAAACAAAACTTCTGTCAACAGAATAGTCTCTTTTGGATATTTTGTTTTAAAGAAGAAAGGGTGGCTTAGTCTTGAAAATGTAATTCTTTCCAAATGAATAGTTTGCTGCTTTTGAGTCCCTTTTTGGGGGAGTAAGGGGAAGTTCATTATTTTGATTTAACACCTCAAAACCATTTATTTTTTTCTGTATACTTCTCACATGTTTGAAGCAGAATTTTATAATAGAAGAGTTAGAAAGAACCTTAAGAAGTCAAATAGTTCAACTTGTTTCCAGGTAGTACTGCCTATTAATTATATGTCCATAATAGTCTATTCTGTTTTTAAAAATGTCAAAGGATAAAAATTCTCCTTTAGATCATGACATCATACAATTTTACAACATTTTATGAAGAAAATCTCAGAGGAATGATGTTGAGAAATTAATTTTGAAAATCTTGTACTGTTTAAAGATAAATAAAATATGAGGATGGTGCTTTTGAACTTTATTCTTTATTGGTGTGAAGGTCTTATAAACTGAATTCCATAGATTGACATATAGAAGTATTACATACAGACAAATCACTCATACAACCAGGTTTGTTGAATACATGTACTTCTTTAATCCTGTGTTATCTTCTAAATAGGAGGGGTAAATGATATTTAGAAGCAGAATTTTTTAGCATTCAGAAACCAGGATGAAGACTAGTGCTATATGGCCTATGTTGCTTGCAGATGACCTTGGTAAAGTCACTTCACATTTTCTGCTTTGGTTTCTCCTATTGAGCAGAGATCCTCACTTTTATATTAGTGATTTTCAAATGAAAGATGCTGTTGATAAATATATATACACACAGAAATTGCATCTATTTTGTGGTTTGCTCCAAAATTTTAATACCAATCTAACTTTTGATATATCATTTTAATATTTTTATTGACTTTCTCCATATTTTTTAGTAAGTGTTGGTCAGAGAATGTCAACTGATTGTATTAGTGACTGAAGCAAAATATTTGGATTAGCATGTTCTCCCTTTGAAGCTACCTTTGAGATCTGTGTCTAAGCAAAACCAGATGAAATTGCAGGAAACAATAATATATCTAAAATCTAAATTTCCTGAGGATTATTAGCCATTTTTGGATTGCAGTGCTACAGTTCCTTCCATCAGTGATCAGAGAAAGATCATCTAAAAGAAATAGTAATTTCTGAAATTATGGAAACTTATTTTAAGCCTTTTTAATGTAATACTTTAAAATCTTTAAAAAAAACAAATTTCATTAATAACTTATTTTTACATTGCTTAAATTTTTTTCTGTATTTTTAGTCTCTTCTCCCAAAGAATCGTCCCATATATTTTTTACATAATACTTTAAAAGGTATTTGATTTTTTTTTTAAATTTTCCTCAGATAGTAGATGCTTTTAGGGGGTAAGACTTAATTCTTAAATGTAAAGTTTTCTTCATCAGAGTTTAAATAAGACCAATTTTTTTTTAAATAAGGAAGAGTTAGATGTATCTTGAGATTCTGTTGACTTTTTTCCTTCATTTAAATTTAATTTTTTTATTGATCTCTTGTTTGTTTATATCATCTTCATTTCAAAATATATCATCTTCCCTTTTCCCTCCCCAGAGAGACATCGCTTATACAAAACAAAGCATAAAAAAGGAGGAGGGGGAAAGTTCAGCAAAATTAACTATCATATCATCTAAATCTGAGAGTATATACTGTGTTCCATACCCATAGTTTTCCGTCTCAGCAAATAAAAAAAGCAAATGTTCTCATCTCATCTTCAAGAACCCATTCGTGGTCATAATTATACAATCTTTAGTTTTAACTTTTTTTGTTCTTTTCATTTTCAGATACTTTTAAAATTATATTTTTTAAAGAGATTTATCACTGAGCATAAACACTTTACCCACATGCTTTCAGAAAATCTTTTAAAACAAGGCAGCAGGGCAGCTAGTTGGGGTAGTGGACAGAGCACCCAACCCTGAAGTCAGAAGGACCTGAGTTCAATTGTGGCTTCAGTCACTTAACACTTCTTGGCTGTGTGGTTCTGGGCAAGTCACTTAACCCCAATTGTCTCAGCAAAATAAACAAACAAACAACACAAACTTAAAAAAGACGGCTCTGAGGATATGAAATTCTGTCATGTCCAGTTGCCATCGTGTTTCTTAATTGATAAGTCTCTGATCTTCCCAATTGCTTCTCCTTGAAGTTCCACTGAATATTTATTCAATATTTTGTGGGTACAAATTACTTTAAAAACAACCCAAAAATATTTTTTACTAGCTTTGTATATTTTCCCTAGTAATACCTGCATTTATTAATGTTACAGCACCTAATGACAGAGAAAATATGTAACCATTGCAAATGGCCATTTTTTTGGTTTTGTTTATACGTTTTTGGCCAGAATCTTTAGTATCTAAGTTATGGGCCAGTGCTAATTGACAGGTATGACACAAAGTATTTGCTAAAATTCTTTCTAGTAAGGGCATTCTATGCCAGGGAACACATCAAAAAATAATGTATATCTACTACACTTAAAAGTACCATGTAACCTAGTTATTGTCACAAATACAAAATTTGAGATAATATCTCAAGCAGTTTACCACCTGTTGAGGAAAATGAAAAAAAACAACGAAATAATTATAATTCGAGGCAGAATATGAGGAAAAAAGTGATATGGGAGTTTGGCCATACTGTTAGAAAGCTTAATTTATTAAAGAACTATTTGAAATTCCTGTCTCTTTGGGGAGCAGGAATAAATAAACTATACTGTCAGCATAAAGTTACACAGTGAACAAATGAGCAAAGATGTCTTTGTGGGAATAATATTCCTGCAGAACAAGTGACATCTCCAGTTGTCTAGGCTCATTACATTCTGTGACATACACACACACAGAACACACACACACACACACACACACACACACACACACACACACACACACCCCTCTATAACTATTTGGGAATCTGTGTAAATATGGATATACATAAATATATGTCATCTATATAGGGCTCTCTATATCAATACCTTAACTCTGTATGTGAAAAGGCAGTATAATGTGTAAGGTATTCTATAATATTGAGAATTCATGAGAATAATAAGTTTTTGAATTCCAATGTATTTGCAATCTTAATTTTATTCAGATTTTAATGGAAAGCACTTAGGAGGCATCTGAAGAAAGGAAATGAATGATGGATGAGAACAGGTCTTAATGTAACCATTCTAATTGGATATAGTTGGTTTTGCTTTGCTTTGCTTTTTTTCCCCCTTAAACAAAATCAATATGCAAGATTGTAATGTTGCCTGGAAGATTCTGTTCTTGACAAAATCAAGTCTGAGTCAAATCTTAGATTCATTCATTCTGCATCATGTCCATTCGTGCATGAAGATAGGCCCACAACTCTATTTCCCTTTTTTTGTTTTGTGTATTGATATTTCTGCTATCATGTTCCATGTCATTTTTATCTTTACTATACTCTTATTCCTTTTCTCTGTCTTTGCTGTCTTCAAAGCTTTGATTGTGATTGCCCCAGGTCAATTGTCTAATTAAAGTATTTGTATACTACTTTTAACACTTTATAGCAAAGAAATTGAAATAATTCTGCTGAATTTCTTAATATAAAATAAATGAAATAGGGTAGGGGAATCTAATAGATGTTTGATGGGTTTTTTCCCCCATGTCTGACTGTTCATTTTCCCATATGGGATTTTCTTGGTAAAAATCCTGAAGTGATTTGCCACTTCCTTCTTTAGTTCATTTTACAGATGAGGAAACTGAGGCAAACAGGATTAAGTAATTTGCTGAAGGTCACACAACTGGAAATGTATGAGGCCAGATTTGTACTCAAAAAGAGGATTGTTTTTGATTCCAAGACCCAGCACTCTATCCAGTGCACTACCTAGTTGTCTCAAATTAGGTGTTAATCATTAGTAACTTTTGTTGCCATTATAGGGTTACCTTTTTTTTTTTTTTTGTCTTTTTGAATGTACATCCACAGCATAGTGTCATACACAGACTTTAAAACATGTTTTCAATCAAATGAGAGCTCAGAAATCATCTCTTCCAGCCAGTTCCTGAAGTTGGATCCTTGGGACAACATGTTGGACAACTAATCATCAAACACTATTTGGAGAACACTCAGTGAACTCACTACCTACCGCTTTTTCAACAGGAGCACTTTTCTCTCAAATTGTAATTCCTCGGACATCATATAATTTTACTCTTACGCCTTTGCTAAATTCAGTAGCTTATAGAGCTAATTTTTTTGTATTAGAGACTGATTATTTTATTGGTGTAGAACACTCCTAGGAAGGGAGCCCCTTCTTCCAATGAAAACTGGCAATGTTGCTGCAACGTTGCTGCAACTTAGTCTTCGGCACTAGTTGTCTGAGATGCTGATGGGTTTTTTTTCTTTTTGCTGAGGCAATTTTGGGGTTAAGTGACTTGCCCAGGGTCACAAAGCAAGGGAATGTTAAGTGTCTGAGACCAGATTTGAACTCAGGTCCTCCTGACTAAAGGGCTGGTGCTCTATCCACTGCACCACCTAACTGCCCCGACGCTGATGATTTTACTTGGTGCCACACAATTAGAATGTTTTTAAAGTGGAACTCAAACCTAGGATTTTTAACTTCAGTTTTAAGTTCAATCCTGTTTTTATTTTAGGATTGATCCTGAAATTTTTTCTTAAAACTGTTATCCATGGGGGCAGCTAGGTGTCACAGTGGTTAGAGCACCAGCCCTGAAGTCAGGAGGACCTGAGTTCAAATCTGGTCTCAGACACTTAACATTCCCTAGCTGTGTGACCCTGGGCAAGTCACTTAACCCCAATTGCCTCAGCAAAAAGAAAAAAAAAAAAAAAAAAAAAAAACTTATCCATGTTCCTTAAAATATTTAAAATGGTGAAGACTAGAGCTTGAGCTTCTAGAGAAGACAGCCTTTACTACCCTATAGAATCCCTTGTTACTGTTGGTTGAAAAGACCTCCACTTCTCTATGTTGGTGGTAGCTACAAGCTGGATTGGCTGAACCAGAGATTTGAGTCACTCTTGTCCTATATAACTTGAGAAGTAGATAGTCTTCCAAGTACCTTTGTATTCCTGCCTTGAGTATCTCATCACCTCCAGGTATCCAGTACCTCCATGATGATTTATATATGTTACTCTTGTCAGCAAGGAAGAAATCAAATAAACTAGTTTTTTGTTTTTCTTTCTTCTTTTACTCACCACACATACTTATCTTTTTAATTAAACCAATAAAGTAAGACATGTTCTTTTAAATTATAAAATAAAAAAATAAAGTAGGGTGATGCTCTTTCTAAATATAAAAGTAATAGTTAAATATTTATTCTTCTGCAGAAGTACCATGATGACATCTCTGTGGAGGCAATGCTGTTTCAGAAGAATGCAAAAGTATTGTTACACCTGGCAGCTGCAACATTAAAGGATTTGGGAGTCCGATTTTGGCTTAGCAGTGGGACTTGTCTTGGTAAATTCTTTAAACATTTTAATTGGCTCTTTTTTGTGAAGAGCCTTATGCTTAAAATAGTGGTATGCCAGATATATAGATTTTCAACTTCTGATTCTAGAGATGGCTTTTTGAGAGAAATTTTAGAATAGTTCAAGAATATTAGAAGTATTTGATTTCTAATCAGAGAAAAGAAAGTATTAAGTACTATGGAATAATGATTTCTGCTTGGATTTTTCCAGGGATTATTATTAAAAATTTGTGCCACAGTAAAGAAGAACATAGTTGTGTTTATAGGAAAAGTATAAGTAGTTTGTAAGAAAATTCATGTGTGCTTACATAATGCTACAGTCATCTAGTTAATATTTTTTTATTGCTTCCTTGAAGATAGTCATGAAAATTTTTCTTCACTCATTTAAATTACATTTAAATTTCAAGATAAAAGGAAGGTTACTTATAATGAAGGCCGAGGAATGGACTGAGGATCTTTCCCACCATTCTGGAATAGTAATGATAAAATAATATAGCTAGCATTGACTTAAAATACCACAGTATTATCTCGGTTGTATAAAAGGGTCTTATTTTTAGGTAAAATGGGCATGGTAGAAGAAGAAACATTCAAAAAAAGTCAGAAGGAAAAGCAGTTAAAATTTAGCCTTTGAAAAATAGTATCTACCTTACTAATGTTCCAGAAGATTCTTTGATTTAATTTTAATGAATTTTCATCACAGACCATTTTGTTGTAAACAGATAGAATTAAATATATGAAACAACCAAATAATTGGTGAGCCACCAGATAAGGTAGAAATTAAATAATTCAATAAATGTTTAAGCAAAATAGCTTCAGAGAAACCTTCAAGGTCGAGATATTTCATGAATCTATTAAAATCTTACTTCTTGGGATTTCTGGTTTGAGGAAAAGGTATTTGAAAACTGATTATTTCTGTGACTTAGGTTACTCCCACACCCAATCCTCTACTGGATACTCTAGAGAAGAAAGCCTAAGAGGAAAGCCTGAGGAGTTTTTTGGAGAATCAGGTTATAGGAATTAGAAGCAGCAACAAGATCCATTACCTATTCAAGGGCAGAACTTCTCCACATTTCTAGAATAAAGCATAATTTAAAGAGAACCTTACACAGTTCTTAAAATTGTTATCTACATCTGAATGTCAAATAGGTAGTTATCTAATAAACTACTTTTTGAACTCTCTATATATACTCATCTAAGATTGGCAACTTTTGGTATCAAAGTTAATCTTGCTCCAGGTATTGAAGAAACTGTTTCCATTTCTTTTTTTGTCACCTCCCAATGGTTTCATCATCTCTTTACCTTTTCCCAATAGTTCTCAACCTCCAAATAAATGCATAATGGCATGCATCTTACTTTCCTTCTGCATCCCATCTTTGATGTTATAGTAGTACTAAAAATATTCCATGTGTATGTGTGTACACACACACACACACACACACACCCATTATGTGTGTATGTTTATAGAAACCATTGAAAAATTTTAGGAAAATATACAAACTTCCCTTTAGCTTTAGACTACTCTTCTGCATAACTCTCAAATTTTTGCTTCACTTTGTAGTATTATTTAAAAATTAGATATTTAAAAAAATTTTGTCAATTTTTTTTGACATTGCAGCTTGTTCAGACATATCTGACTCTTCATAACCCCTTTGGAATTTTCTTGGCAGATCCTGGCATGATTTGCCATTTCCTTCTGCATCTCATTTTACAGATAAGAAAACTAAAGCACATGGCTTAAGTGACTTGCCCAAAATCGCACAGTTTAATTAATTTGAGGCTAGATTTGAACCCAGGAAGAGTACTAACTTCAGACAATTAAGTAATTAAACATAACATGACATAGTAAAAGTATAGGATTTGGACCCACGTTTAAAACCTGGTTTACTAGAGTGACTTTGGTAAGCATGGAACTTCTCTAAGCCTTTTTTTCTTCATCTGTCTAGTGAAGATTAGATTATTTCTAACATTTCTTCCATTTTAATAGTGTGATATAGCCAGTAACACTGGAACAATAACAAAAGGCTTATGTCTACTGCTTTTTGACATATGAAACAAGAATTATCGGTTCCTTGTCTTCTCTCTATCAGTGTTTAGTTGGTAGCAAGTTGGCAGAATCTTAAATTAAGATTCTGAAGGCCCTTTATACTTACAAACTCCTGGTTCTATGCAAGGAATTTATTTGTTGTTTACATTGATTTTCATTTTCTTAAGTAAATATTTTCTTGCATTGAATTAAAGTGATTTGTCTGCACTTGGCCAACAAACCAAGTTATTACAGATTATCACATTATGCTTAGGGCGAAATTGCCAGATCCACTGTATCTCAGACAAGAAAATCTTATAATTACAAGCAAGCCTAAATTTCAGAAAGAGAGAGAAAGAGAAACATGATCTTATGATGAATATACTGCAATGAATTCGTGAAATGGTCTTTGGTTTTAATTGATCTTATCGAAAAGAATTAGCTACAGCAAAGAGAAAATTTCTGCTTTGGAGAATATACCAGTCTTATCAACATAAAACCCTTTTGTGAACAGAACCTAGCATCTCCAAAAAAAAAAGGGGGCGGGGTTGCCTATTTTTTTCTTATCAACAATATAAATCTTTAAAAATTTTTCTTTTAAGTCCTTGTTGCAATTTTTTGCTAGCATTTAGGAGAGTGTTGCCTTTCTTTTTATACCACTCAGCATTTGGTATAATTAGAGTTATTAAACTCTATAAACAGTTTAGTAAGGAAAAGGTATTCATTGAATGAAGGAAGGAAGCTAACAAATCATTTTTGAGAAAAATCCAATGGTAGTTTTCTTCTTCACTTGTCAGTGAGCTATTCTACTAATTCAATATTGTACTCATAAATTAGCTAACATTAAGTGCCTACTGTTTTCGAGGCACTATTCTAAACTCTGGGAATAAAATTAAAAGCAGAAACAACCATCCCTTTCAGAAGTATCTTGCAGTCTAAGAATATACAGCATATAAACAGTGTATATCAGATAAATTGGAGATAATCAACAGAGCACTAGCATTGGGACTGTGTTGTTTTTGTGCACATGTGTGTGTGTGCTGGGGGAGAGGTTAGGGAGAATCAGGAAAAGCTTGAAAAAGGTGAGATTTTAGCTGAAACCTGAAGGACCCAAGAGAAGTCTTTTTAATAATGTCATTATTAAAATTAGCACTTTAGTAGTAGTATTTACTCTAGACTTGTAATTAAAAAATTGAAATAAAACATCCTTTCTGGAGAGTTTAAGCCAAATTAAAAAACAAGTACTATTGTACCTTACACATACATAGGCAGTTATATATTGTTTGGCTTAGAGTAATAGGTTAAAAAAATTTTTTAATGACAGTACTAAGATACTAAATGTTATGAAACCTAAGTGTTATAAAATTAGTTAGGAACAGTGGTTAATATTGTATCAGCTCCTTACATTTTTCTTTTTTCTTCTTTTTGTTAGGCTGGTATCGGCAGTGCAGTATTATTCCTTACAGCAAAGATGTGGATTTGGGGATTTTTGTACAAGATTATACATCAGATATAATTACAGCTTTTCAGAATGTAGGACTTCCATTAAAACATAAGTTTGGAAAGGTCAGCAATGATTAATGTCTTTCACTTCTTGATAGCGTACTTTAAAAAATAAATTTAAATTTGGGGATCCTAAACTTAACTAAAAACATGCACATGCTATGTTCATTAACACTTTCATCAGCAGAAATGCTGTAGTTTGTATAATTGTGACATCCTTTCTGTTTTAAGAATAACAGGAAAAACTGTTTTATCTATTAAAGATGAAAATGTGAAAAGAATCTTGAACTCCATTACATTGGAGTTAATAATGTTGCATAGGTGTCAAAAATAATAGTTTTTTTCTCTTAGATTAATGCTTACTATATGTTATTCATAAAATAATTAGCTGGTTCATTGCTCTGGAACTGGAATTGTTTATAATTCTTAGAGCTAAACTTTCAAACTACAGTTGGCAGCTTTTTATCACCTTGGGGAAGGGAAAAGAAGAAGTTGAGAAAGAGAAAATTATTGGAAAGGGAAGGAAGGGTCTTTTTTCCTTCTCTTTTGATTCTCTTTTGGTGTAGGTTATAAATTGAAGCTTAGTGGTAATAGGAAAAGGACTGAATTTATTTGTTGGTGGTAGATGGAAGGATACTAGGGAAGAAGAAATAGAAGAGAAACATGAGGAAGAAAGACCAAAGCCCAACTACAAAAAAAAAGTCATGAAATCCCAAATAAAATCAATTATATCTCCAGCAAATTAGAAATTCAGGCAACATCTCATTTCCCATTTCACTTTATATTCTACTAAGTCAAGATAAAATGCATCTTCTGTCACCAAGGAGTAAGAGTTGTCATTTAAAAGTGCAAATTGGTCTCCCTTCTAGAAAAGAAAATAAATGTGCTTGTTCTTGAGGAATTCCTCAATACCCACAGAATCTTCAAGAGCAATGAAATATTCCTTAGAAACCTACAACTAAAGGCCAAAAAAGAAAAATGATCTGAAGATGCAGAGGACAGTCCTGACCTTTGTCAAGAGATTAGAGAGGAAAAATGTCACACAAAAAAGGAAAAAAGAACTTCTGGACATTGGTGTTGAGAAGCAAATATAAAGCCCTTCCTGAAGATAGGGAGTCAGATGCTTTGAAGATGAAACTGCTACTTTTTGTCCAAAAAGATGGTGTTTATCCATAGATGATAGAAGGTAAAATAGGATCATAGGAAGAAGAATGTTGACTTCTTAGTAGGAGTAATGAGACAGCTACTTATTGACCTGATTATAATAATAAAGAGGTCTGTTGCTTTCCCAGGCCATACCTCCTGGATAGGACAGAGAGCCTTCCAAGACTTATCAAAACAGTGATGACTACACATCTCCTAAATCAGTGAGATACAAATGATGCTGCCAGAGGAACCTAAAAAACATTGCTAAAAGTTGCAGAGTCCTGTATATGATAACTGTAGACCTCAGGACTGTCAGTTATGTTTTAATCATTACAATATATTAGAGGCAAGGGATGAAAAACATTTCAAAAGAGAAATGTATGAGTGTCTGAGAATGGGATTTGGATTTTTGACCCATGGCCATATATTTTTTTTTAATTAAAACTTTTTTTTAATCATTCTTTTTTATTGAAGCTTTTTTTTTTTTTTTTTTCTTTTTTCTAAGGCAATTGGGGTTAAGTGACTTTCCCAGGATCACACAGCTAGGAAGTGTCTGAGACAAGATTTGAACTCAGGTCCTCCTGACTTCAGGGCTGGTGCTCTATCCACTGTGCCACCTAGCTGCCCCTGAAGCTTTTTATTTTCAAAACATATGCATGGATAGTTTTTCAGCATTGATCTTTGCAAAATCTTGTGTTCAAATTTTTCCTCCTCTTGCCCTCATTTCCCTAGATGGCAAATAATCTTAAACATGGTAAAAAAATATATATGTTAAATCCAATATATACATACATATTTATACAATTATCTTGGCTGCACAAGAAAAATTAGATCAAAAAGGGAAAAAAATGAGAGAAAATAAAATGCAAAGTAAACAAAAAGCATGAAAATGCTATGTTGTGTTCTACACTTAGTTCCCACAATCCTCTCTTTGGGTGTAGATGACTCTTCATCACAAGATCATTGGAATTGGCCTGAATCATCTCATTGTTGGAAAGAGTCACATCCATCAGAATTGATCATTATATAATCTTGTTATCGTGTATAATAATCTCCTGGTTCTGCTCATTTCACTTAGCATCATTTCATGCAAGTCTCTCCAGGCTTCTCTAAAATCATCCTGCTGGTCATTTATTACATAACAATAATATTCCATGACATTCATATACCATAATTTATCCAGCCATTCTCCAATTGATGGGCATCCATTCAGTTTCCAGTTTCTTGGCACTACAGAAAGGGCTGCCACAAAAATTTGTGCACATGTGGATCCCTTTCCCTCCTTTATGATTTCTTTGGGATATAGGCCCAATAGAAACGCTGCTGGGTCAAAGGGTGTGCACAGTTTCATAGCCTTTTGGGCATAATTCCAAATTGCTCTCCAGAATGGTTGGATCAGTTCACAACTCTACCAACAATGTATTAGTGTCCCAGTTTTCTCATCTCCCCCTCCAACATTTGTCATTATCTTTTCCTGTCATCATAGCCAATCTGACAGGTATGTGGTAGTAGCTCAGCATTGTCTTAATTTGCATTTCTCTGAATCAGTAGTGATTTAGAACACCTTTTCATATGACTAAAAATGGTTTCAATTTCTTCATCTGAAAATTGTTCATATCCTTTGACCATTTATCAATTGGAGAATGGCTTGAATTCTTTCAAATTTGAGTCAGTTCTCTATATATTTTAGGAATGAGGCCTTTGTCAGAACCCTTGAATGAGAAATGTTTTCCCAGTTTATTGCTTCACTTCAATCTTGTCTGCATTAGTTTTGTTTGTTTAAAAATTTAATATAATGGAAATTATCTATTTTGTGTTCAATAATGAACTCAAGTTCTTCTTTGGTCATAAATTCCTCCTTCTCTACAAATCTTAAGAGGTAAACTATTCTTTGTTCTTCTAATTTGCTTATAATATCACTCTTTATGTCTAAATCATGAATCCATTTTGGCCTTTTCTGGTATATGGTATAAGGTGTGGATCATTGCCTAATTTCTGCATGGCCTAATATTTTAATATGAATGGCAGGGTCTTGGATAGGTTTGGAATGTACCTCATAAGGACTAGTAAGGATATGTTTTCTTTTTCCTATTTTCTTCTCCTTTTTAAAAGTTTTCCATAATATTTTATTTTTTCAAGTAACATGTAAAAATCATTTTCAACATTCATTTTTAAGACTTTGTGCTCCAAATTTTTCTCCCTCCCTCTCTTACCTCCCCCATCCCCAAGACAGTGAGCAATCTGATATAGGTTAAATATGTGCAATCCTTTTAAACATATTTCCATATTTCCATGTAAAGCATGTTGTGCAAGAAAAATTAGACCAAAAGGGAAAAAAAATTTAAAAAGAAAAAGCAAGCAAACAAAAAAGGTGAAAATATGCTTTGATCCACATTTAGTCTCCAAAGTTCTTTCCCTGGATTCAGATGGCATTTTCCATCTCGTCTGTTGGAATTGCCTTGAGTCATCACATTATTGAGAAGAGCCAAATCCATTACAGTTGATCATCATATAATCTTATTGTTACCATGTACAGTGTTCTCTTGGTTCTACTCACTTTACTCAACATCAGTTCATATAGGTCTTTTCAGTCTTTTTTAGAAATCAGTCTGCTCATCACTTCCTATAAAACAATAATATTCCATTATATTCATATACCGTAATTTATTCAACCATTCTGCAATTGAGATGCATCTATTCAGTTTCTAGTTCCTTGCCACCGCAAAAAGGTCCTTTTCCCTTTTATATTTTCTCTTTGGGATACAGACTCAGTAGTGAAACTGCTAGATCAAAGGCTGTGCACAGTTTGGTAAGGATATATTTTCATGGAAACTTGGAAACCTAATACAAAAGGCTTTAAGTGGAAAAGGAAAATAGAGCAAGAAAACTGCCTATGTAAGGAGTAGCTACAGCAAGGGAAAAATAACTGTGGCATACAGAATTTGGCAGTAGGCAAAAATCAAAGAAAAGAGTTAATAAAACCTATAACTTTGGTTATCTGTGGAAATGCACAAAATCTGGGTAACAAGCTGAGTAAATTAGGTATTCCAGCTTGAGTAAAATTTGACTTGAGTTATTATCACTGAGATTTGATGGGATCATATATCCATGATGGGAAAATGGTTTTAGGAAGCTATTATTCAAAAGAAATAGGACAGATACAAGAGATACAAGACATTATTTTATATATTCATAAAATAAGGTATTAGGAAACCCCTTCCAAAAAAGTGGGGACACAAAGTGGAAAGCTTTAAGGGAAAGAACAGTGGAGGTAGAAATTGAATAATAATGCTACCAGTATTTAATTACTACTACTACTATTAGCTAACATTTAGAGGGCCTATTCGGTAACACACACACATGCTGCGATAAGTGATTTACAAATATTATATCATTTAATACAACAAACCTGCTACTATTATCCCTAATTTACAGAAGAGGAAACTGATGCAAACTGAGTTTAAGTGACTTGACCAGGGTCACAGAACTAGTAAGCATCTAAGACAGATTTAAACTCTGGGCTTCTGACTCCAAATATCTGGTCAGAAAGAGGAAATAGA
Source organism: Myrmecobius fasciatus (assembly GCA_023553655.1). NCBI lineage: Eukaryota > Metazoa > Chordata > Mammalia > Dasyuromorphia > Myrmecobiidae > Myrmecobius > Myrmecobius fasciatus. The sequence continues at coordinate 371,873 of JAJPUD010000061.1, forward strand.
GGAATTTGGAAAACATCATAAGCCTGTCACACAGAATTTTGATAGTATTGGGAGACTAAAAATATTTGGGCACTTCCTGAAATTCCAAAATAGCGCAGCTAATAATTTTTCTCCTTGTTTTAATGATGCCCTCCTTCAAAAGATGAAATCAACAAGAAGAAATTCTATTCTGGACTTGATTTTCTCCAGAAAGAAGGAATGGGTTGTCAAGGTACAAATAATGGGAACTTTGAGTGAAAGTGATCACTCCATCCTAGAATTTGTAATAAAGAAGAAGGAATCAAGAATAGTCTTAGATGCATCCCAAAGTTTTGGAGAGAGGATTTTAAGGTTCAGAAAAATGGTAAGAAAAATTCCATGGATCAAGATTCTATAGGGGAAGTCAATCCAGAAAGAAGAACCTCTCAAAAAATAGATTCTAAAGAAACAAACGCAAAAACCCCAATTCCACTGAAAAAGAAAAAGGGTCATTGTCTGAAGTGATTGGTGATTATGGTGGACTCACAGGAAACTCACCAACCAATTTAGATTTTAAGAGACAAATAAAAAAAATAAAAGCAAAGCAAGTAGTGGATGATGAATACAGAAGTGGGGTATGGTTCCAGAAGAATAGCCTTAAAAAAGCTCTTTGGATGAGAAAATAGTAGCCAGGATTACACTATTATTAGGGTTGGAAGAGATGGAGAAGGGATGGAAAGGATAAGGTCTTAGAAGACTAGAAAAGTGGAAAAGCGAGTTATTGAACACCAAATGGAAGATTTTATTTATTTGATCCTGTATATAGAGACCCATTGAAGTTTGTTGAACAGGTGAGGGACATGGTAAGATCTGAGCCTTAGAAAGATCACCTTGACAGCTGAGTGGAAGATGCCTTGGACAGGGGAGAGATTTGACAGGCAGACCCACCAATCCTAGGCTTTGCAATAATTCAGGCATAAGAGTAATGAGTACTTGCACCAGAGTGGCAGTTTCAGAGAAAAAAAAAAGGAGGCTGTGCAAGAGATATTATGAAAGTAAAGTCCACAGGCCTTGACAACAGATTGGAGGAAGGGAGGTTGTGTGCTAAAGAGTGAGTTGACCCTAAGTAGCAGACATAAATTACTGGGAGGATGGTAGTTTTGACAATAACAGGAAAGTTTTGAAGGGAGGAGAGTTTTGGGGAAAGGATAATAAATTTAATTTTGGACATAGTATAAGATATATGTCAGAAATGTAGTTTAAGATGTCCAGTAGGAAGTTGGATATGAGAGACAGTAGATCAGCAGAGAGGTTAGGGCTGGATAAGTAGATCTGGGAATCATCAGCATAGAAATGATCATTGAAAATGATGAGGTTCAACAAGTCATGAAGATGGGGAGTTGTCTGGAATGAATTCACAGACTTGAACCATCTCCAGGTCAGGGGGCAAAGCTTTATTATGATGCTTTAACAAACAGGCAGAGTTTCTAATAAACTTGCAATTAACAAGGGGGGAAGTGTAGGACCTTTTATGGGATAGGATCCAGAGTGAGATGTGCTAATTATGCTCATCAGTAAATCAACTGGTGGTTATGGTCATCCTGTTTGTATAGGAGAGCCTCAGTAGTTGATATCTGTAGCTTAACTTTAAGATTGTGTAAAGTAATTGGGCGTCTGTACAAAGTAACTCTCCTTGTGCAATTCTTGGATGGCCAGGGAGGCTGTGTCATTAGTTGGGAAGTAGGAAAAGATTTAAGATGAAAACAAATTTGTTGCCCACGGGAGCAGGCATTTTCGAATTCATAGATAAGAGGTGAGTGAGGTGGGTGGGGGGTGTCAACCTTAGCAGGACAACTCAGCTTCTTGAAGAATAAATAGTTCATGACTAATTGCTTTTTTCCTACTGGGTTAGTGACTTTATATATCAAGGGCTACTAACCTTGTAGAGTTAGCATGTTACTAAATGCTAACTAACCATGTATACTTTATTTAATTCTTTTAGGATGTTGGGTAGAATTGATATTAGAGCACCTGTAAGTCTTAAGTTACTTTATAAATGTGTTTATTATTGTTTGTGATGATCATAAAGATTTACTTGCTCATGATTTTACTTTGTTAAGGAAAATGTACAAGAAAGGGATGGTATTTGTTTTCTTTGTGTCTATATTTAGCCAAAGGAGGGTGCTAGAATTTGATATTTAATATTCATTTTGAAGAGGGAATGTAACACTGAATAGTCTAGACAGTTGTTATATGTTTATTACTTTTCCAATCAAAATCTCCTGTTTTCTTTGCAGGTAAAAGACAGTTTGGAACTATCTTTCCAGGGAAAAGACGATGTGAAACTTGATATTTTTTTCTTCTATGAAGAGACTGATCACATGTGGAATGGAGGCACTCAGGCCAAATCAGGGAAAAAATTTAAGTATGAGTTATATTTTTATTTTTTAATAGTTTGTATATATACATAGTAAAAAGAAGATGATGAAACAGTACTGACTACTCAAATAGCCGCTCACTGTTCTAATGAAAAAGTCATCCTTATCTTCTCCATAACTCTGGCTTGAGTTCACAGATATTTTCTTCCCAAGTAAACTAGTATGGGAAGAGGGACCTTCTCTCCTTACTATGGTGATTCACCATGCCTCATAGTCAGTGTGTCAGAGAAAAAAGAGAGCAGGAATACTCTTACTGACATCCAAGTTAACTGTCATGCCAGAGCCCCACGTTCCATCCCTGCTACACTACCCATGCCTTCCTGTCCAGCTGATTTCAGGTGGTCCTTTCCATCCTCTCAAGGGTCCTTTTCTGCTCCCACCAGCAGCCTCACTCACATCTAAGGGGAGGGGGAAGCCACAGCTGCTCAGGATGAGCCAGATTGGGTGCCATGTGAAGTGCAATCTTGGTTTTGTCCTGTGATGCTGTCTCATTTGGCCACTGTGACTTCCTCTTGTAGTTCCAGGAAAGCAGACCAGGCTGACTTTTTAAAACATTTTGTTCAGCTTCTGGATATGCTAGTCACCAAACATTTATTAAGTTCTTCCTATGTGACAGACAGGGGATACAGAGAAAGGAGGAAACAACATGAAAATAACTGGGTACATGTAAGATATCTACCAAATAGGTGGAAGGCAATCTTAGAGGGCAAGGGAATGGGGGGGAACTAAGAGAGGCTTCTTCCTCTAGCAGGTGGGATTTAGGCTGAGTCTTGAAGGAAGCCAGGAAAAAGAAATGAAGAGGGAGAGCATTTGAGATGTGAGGAACAGCTTGTGAAAATGCAGCTCACACTTCATCACAGTTTGTGAGAACAGTCATTGGCCCAGTATCCTAACACAGAGTTCATACAATCTAGTAAAATGTGAGAAAACTGAAAAGAAAGGGACCAACTTAGGAGAAGCTTTCAATGCCAAACAGGAGTTCAAATTTCATCCTGTAAGTAATAGTTAAATATTACATTTATTGAAGGTGTGTTTGAGTGGGGGAATGATGAATATCTTTTGGAAATCTGAAGTTTGAGGCATAGGTAGTACATCCAGATGGAAGTTTCTAGGAAGCTGTTTGCAAGGTAGATTCTGGGACATGATTATAATAGAATATTGCTATTCCATAAGAATAGCTAGGAACAGTCAAGTGGCATTGTGGATGGAGCCCTGGTCTTAGAAAGATTCATCTTCCTGAGTACAGATCTAGCCTCAGGGACTTAATAATAGCTGTGTGAATGTGGCAAAGACCCTGTTGCCCTCAGTCTTTTTATCTGTCAAATGAGCTAAAGAAGGAAATGGTAGACCATTCTAGTACTTTTGCCAAGAAAACCTCAGAAAGGATCATCAAGAGTTGGACATGACTAAAAACAACTGAACAGCAATAAGTAAAAGGAGGGTAGACTTAAGTGAACTGACACAGAATGTAAGAAAACAATATACACAATGACTACAACAGCATATATGGGAAGAAAAAGCACCACCACCAATTACATTGACCAAGCTTATTCAGAGAGTTGAGATAAGAAAATATCTCTGTCTTCACTGGAACTGTGGGAGGGAATGGAATACTATCAGCCATTATTTTGGTTAGTTTTCTGAATGACTTTTTTTTTAAATTATGAATGATGGAGAAAAAGAGGGGAAAAGTTAGAAATAAAGGTAATAGAAAAGCAAAATAAATAATTTTTTTTTTCATAAGAGTCTCAGATTTCTAGAGGGGGAGGCCAGTGCTCATGTACTTTCTTGCAGATTCTTAAAAGAGAGAGATTTTGGACACATTTTCATATAATTGAAGCTACTTGAGCAGCTGAGGTTGGTGAAGAAATTATGGAGAATGAAGTAATATTTGAATTTTTCTTTCTCATAAAGAATCCTACTTTGGGCCTACTTTTGTCTTGCAGCAAGTATTTTTTCACTAACCATCTTCTTATGTGCCCAGAAGCCACTTTCATCATTACATTGGTAAATTGCTGGAACCTTATTACATTGCATCTAGGGCGATCTCCAGTCGTCCTGATCTATATCTGACTACTGGACCCAGATGGCTCTGGAGAAGTAAGTCAGGTGACTTTGTACAGCCCTCCCCTCACTTAAATCCATTTCATTTGCATGTCATGGCATCATTTCCCTAATAGCATAGTTCTCTTCAGAGACAAAGGACAGACAACAGCAACATTGTATTAACAATAACAAACTAAAACTATTTAATTGTAGGTTCTGCTAAGTCATTACAGGTTAGTCACTTACCTCTTAATAAGTGACCTGTTTATTTTGCACAAATTTTCATGCTTCTATAGGGGCACTTGGAAGCTGTTAACTGAAAGCATTTAGCTCTCTACCCTGAGATAAACTCAGAGTTGAGTGAGGTATGTTGTCTCAATGAGAGTCAATAGTGTGATTGACATTGCAGCAAAACATTTATGTGATCTTAAACCACATTAACAGAGGCACAGTGTCCTGAAGAGGAAGATGATAGTTTTGCTCCATTATTCTGGTAAGACCTCACCTGGGATATTATGGTTTGGTCTTGGGCAACACAGTTTAGGAAATACATTGAAAAACTAAACCATGCTCAGAAGAGGGGGACCAGGATAATGAGGGCACTGTAGATAATGATATACAAATATTAGTTGAGATAACTGGGTCATCCTGTAGAAGAGAAGACTTGGTGGTGAAATCTATCAGACTCTAGAGGGAAGAATTAGAAGCAATAAATGGTTGTTTCAGAAAGATATACTTATGTTTGATAAGTGAAAAAAAAATGCAAATTATTAGCACTGTCCAAAAGTGGAAGGAGCTGCCCTGAGAGTTGCCTTCCCACTGGAGATGTTTAAACAGAGATTACATATTTGTAAGGCATATCAAAGAAAGGATCCTTAATCTCATATAACGATGGATCTTCATTGATTATCCTTTCCACTTCAAGTAATTATATCTTTGTTAGGGAAGAACACTTTTTGATTGACTCAAACAATTGGAATTGTGTGAATACAATTTGTATACCTTCTTGAAGTATTCAAAACCATTGTATAAGAGTTGGTGTTTCCTTAAGAAATTTGTGTAAAAAGAAGCTGTTTCAGAACTAGCAGGAGAAACTCTTTAAATTCCAAATAGAGGAGACTAGAATAAGCATGGTATTCTAGTATATTCATGAGGAACAAAGAAAAGAATGAATTAAGGCAGAAAAGGGAAAAGCAAAATCATTGGTTCTAAAGGCATTTTGAAGCTGGAGACAATGATAGAAGAAAGTCTCCAAAAGTCTTCCTAAATATATCCAGTAAGCTGAATTTCACTTCACCACAAAGAGGCTAGGAATTAACTAGAGAGGCATGGAAATGTAAATTTGGCAGAAAATGCCCAACTTTGGCTAAATATTAGGAATTTCTTAACTGGGATCTGAAGTAATATAACTTAAAACTTTATCTGAAATAAACTTCCTAAATCCAAATGGGTAGAAACCACATAGACCCTTGGGGCCATGATATTGCTCTTAGGTTTAAAACAAACTAGTTATTGCATAGGTTGGACTAAATGACTGAGGTGCTGAGATTGTTGCTCTGCTTGAGATTGCTCTTAAGTCCCCTGTAAAGCAGCCTTGTTTCCCACTTTTTGACTTGGAGATCTTATGAAGTCCATGAGGCAGTGAGAGACAAAAACTCCATGTGAGTAAATAGTGCCTGTAGTGGAGCAGAGTAACTGACAGTGCCATCCACCTCAGGTCCTTTGGCTTGGTGGGGAATTCTATGGCAGGGTCTTCTGCTGATTCTGTTTCCACACCCTATCACTACAAGGCTAGGTTTTTCTGCAGATTTGGTTTCTTGGGAGACACTTTTTTTTTTCTTTTCAATGTTACCAGCTGTGAAGCTGGAAGAAAAGCACAACAAATTTTGGTAATTTACTTAAATGAGTATTCTTTCAAACTGACTTTTCTGCAACAGTGCTATATTTCCCACTTTGTTTGTATGTTTGTGTTTTACAACACAACATATGGGTCATTTCTTAGGTCTTCTTAATTATAATCTCTCAATTACTCCTGTGAAGCCAGTGCATAATTAAAGAATTTTGAATGCATATGATGTACTTAGTACATGTGCATACAATATACAGAAACTACAGCTACATTACATAAAGAAGTTTTTCTCCTAAATGAGGGTTTTCTTATAAATAACACCCTTGTCCTATGAAATGTACAAAATAGATATGATTATAACTTCACATGGAGAAAGAAACTTCAGCCAAATGCCAAGCTCACAAAGTTAATCTGTGGTAAATCTAGGACTGTAATATGGATGTCCTCACTAAACTTTAATTTCTGAGGGACAGATTTAATTGTAGTTATTGAAATTTATCCTTTTATACTCTTGTTGTCAAACTTAAAACTTACTAGCAGGTATAACATAATAGAAAGAGCTACAAATATAAATTAAAACCAGATTGTGAAGGGCCTTGAATGTAAGTGTTCAGAGATCAGATTTTATTTGGTAGGGTTTTAGGGAGCAATGGAAGGTATTTGCATTAGGAAGATTAATCTATCCAACACTCTGTTATTAATCTGGTAACAGAGTGTTGGATAGATTTGAGAGAAAGGAGATTGGATAGTAAATAAGGCTATTGTGATAATCCCAGTGAAAAGTAATGAATATGGTGCCACTGTGTCAATGGAATAGAAAGAAATGAACAAATGAAAATAATAAATTGAAGACAATGCACCTTATTTAGCAACTGAATGGCAAATAAAGAAGAGGGATGAGTTAAAGTAACCAAGTTTTAGAATCTGAGTTGAGAGAATAGTGAGGTCATTGACTAAACTAGAAAATTCAGGAATAGGAATGGTTGTGTGGAGAATAATAAGTAGTTTGAACAGTAGTGGGCATCATAGTCTTGTATGGGCTGGCACATTCTCAGGAGTTCATACTGGTTCTTCCTTTTTTCATAGGCAATTGGAAATGTATTTAATGATACTCTTTCTGCTACTTTTTCTATGCAATTACTCTTTGTAATATGTTCTAGCCTACTCTTTCCTACCATGTTCTTTTTGATTGCCTTTTTGGTGATTCACATTTTAAATCTTCAGAGTCTAATATTACTTAACTCACAGCCATTTCTGTTTCAGAAAAAAGCTTGAGATGAAAAGCACAACAGTTTCTCAAAGGCAATCCAGTACACTCTTCACAAACAGTAGTGTCTGTTCAAGCTCTGTGTACTGAGAAAATATGGGTTGTCCATACAATTGTATAATATAACTTTAATGACAGGAATTATTCATCCACCATTTTTCTCCCATGTGAATAATTGGATTGGTATTTTAAGAAGGGATAACTGGTCCTCAGTACCTCATTCCTGGAGTATCTTCTTTTCTGGTTGGTCTCCCTTCAGTTATCATTTTAATCTTCCTAATATGCAAGTATGATCCATGTTACCCTCCTGCCCTCCTTTCCCTAGCCCTGTTCCCTTGACTCAGTGAATGGTCTAATCTTAGTCTTTTCCTGTCTTGCAGGCACAACCCAGGTCTTTTTTTATCCCCTCTTGACTCTTGCCATTCTCTCAAGCTACCATCCTGTTTTACCTTTCAAAGCCAAAGTCCTTGAAAAAGCTATCTTCTCTTCACTTCTTATTCATGACTCAGCTCTTATTCATTACTCAGCTTAAAACTGCTTTCTCTAATGTTATTGGTGATCTTTTTAATTGTCAAATCTGGGGACCTTTTTCATTCTTCATCTTTCTTTACTTTTTTGCAACAATTGACATTGACCAACTTCTCCCTGAATGTTTTCTTCTCTTTGGATTTTTTGTGAAACTACTTTTTCTTGGCTCCTTCTCCTTACCTGTCTGCTTACTCCCCAGTATCCTTTGCTGGATCATTATCCAAAGGCCTTTGACTGTGAGTATACCTTAAAACTCTGCCCTGGCCACTTTACTCTTTCTCTACGGTCTCTCCCTTGGTAACCCGATCAATTCCTGTAGGTTAATTATTGCTGTACAGGTGATCCCAGATCTTAATATCTAGACTTAGTCTTTTTCCTGAGCTCAAATTCTACATCACCAGCTATATAGTGAACATTTCAAACTGGATAGTCTACAAGTATCTCAAATTCAACATGTTTATCTTTCGCCATAAGCTTACTTTTGTCTCAAAATTTCCTATTTCTTTTAAGAAAACTGCTGTCTTTTTATTTATCCAGGTCCACAGCCTCTAATCTTTACTTTTATCCCTTACATATCCAATCAAATGCCAAATCTTATTGAATTTGCCTCCATATTATCTCTTATGTCTCATATTCCCTTTAATCTATTTGCCCAACCACCCTGCTTCAGAACCTCATTACCTACTGTCTGGACCATTGTCTCCTAATTGGTTTCTCTCCTCTGTAATTCATTTTCTTTATATAAACTGCCAAAGTAATATTCCCAAAGCACAGGCCTGACCTCATCATTCCCCTGTTTAATTAAATTCCAGTAGTTCTCTGTTACTTCTGGTGTCAAGTATAAATTGTTTGTCATTTAAATCTGGTTCCAGATTTTTCACCCTTGTTACATGTTACTCCCTTTGACTTTCTTGGTGGTATAGATGAACTGACCTTCTTGCTGTTTCCTAAACATGGCATAACACTCCCCCATCTCCATGCTTTTTCATCAGCTATTTCCCATGTGTCCCTTCATTTCTCTCTTTTGAGATTTCTAGCATCTTTCAAAGCTTAAACCATGTGCCATCCCTTACAGTAAGCCTTTCCTGATCTCCCTTGTTGTTAGTGTTCTTTTCTTCCTCAAATTTTCACTTATAAACACCTGTGTACGTGCTGTATCTACCTAGTGGACTGTGAGCTCTTTGAAGGCAAAAACTATTTTTTATTTGCATCTAGAACATTTAGCATAAAGCCTTGTCTATACTAGATGCTTAATTAATGCTGTTAGATTAAATTGGATTTGATTTTTTAGGTAACAATAATTATTCCCTTTTAACAGTTTGCCTTTCTGCCTCTGCTAGGGAGTCCAAAATTTCCATTTTCATGAATGGTTTTGAAATTTTTTGGAGAGAAATAGACTATCAAAAACTTATTTTTGTAGAGAACAAACTCCTGAACTGGGTTTTCTTTCAGTTATTTTTATAAATTGTCAACTTTTTAAATTGACATTTAATTTTTTTCTTTATAAATTCCTTATTTCTCAAGAGACTACATTTATTCCCTTATGTACTGGGTTTGTGATTTTTTTTTGTCACTCGATTGTTTTATGAGGATTATTTTTTAAAATAAGAAATACAAAATTCTGCCTCATTGAATTGAAATTAGTAGCGTCAACTTGATGGGATGGAACAGAACAGGTGGATGTTCTTGTGACAAACATAATGAGCCATGCCATTAATATGAGTGTACAGAGCAAAACTGGGAATGGCAAAAGGTGACTCAGTGCCCTATCTTATTCCAAAAGCAGACGTTGTGTGATATGGTTTCTTATTCTTAACCCTCAGCTGGGCTTGTCCATTAGCCATTTGCAGCAACATGGAAAAGTACTCCCTGCTTTCTTGAGGACACTTGAATGTTCTTGTTGCTGGGATTGACTTGATGTTCACCTGAGTCATAAGGGGCCCTGGTTAGGAGCCAACTTTTCTTTGGCAGAGATGCTGAACTGCTTACTATCAGATGATTACATTTTGATGCCTGTTTTTATTTTCATATTGCCCAAAGGAAAATAAACCCACCATAATTTTAAAGCCTTCTAACCTTGTACAGTTAGGGGACTCTGGATAAAGTACAGGGTTTGGAGTTAGGAAGATCTAAATTCTAATTTGACCTAGGACACTTACTAGCTGTGTGATTTTGGCCAAAACTCTTAATCTCTGTTTGCCTTAATCCACTGAAGAAGGACATAACAAATCACTCCAGTATGTTTGCCAAGACAGCCCCATGGATAGTGTAGTCCACAGGGTCATGAAGAATCAGACACGACTTATGCTATTGCCACTCAAATACCATTAATGAACATCACTTTGCATCAAATGGAAGGTAAATATTTTTCAGTAATTGTTATACAAGTTGCAATCTTACGTTGAAAATATTAAATATGGCTTTTAAGCTTTTTTTAAAAAAGTAAACTAAAATAAAAATAAACTTACATGCCCCATGACAATTTTCAAAAATATACCTACCTCCCAAATTTTTTTAAAGTTGCCTTTTCAATGAACTAGTTTACTTAAATTGTGCCAGAGATGGATGCAATTAATCTACCTTTAATGAACATTACCTTGTCTGGATTAAAAGTCATCTATAGCAATTTAGGGGAAAATTATAAACTGAAGGATGCACATAGCATTTATACAAGTATTAGTTTCAGTTCAGCACACAGTTATTAATTTAATGCCTATGAACTGCAAGAAGTAGTGCTGGATGATACAAAGATAATGGGATACAAATGGGTAATTTTTGGAATCAAACTTGCTCTAAATTTTATAATTCTTAAGATGAGATGAAATAAAAGATAAACTAGTCTACATGAGATGAAAGTGTACTTTGAGTATTATATATGTTCTTTCCATGGTAGATTAGGCTAGTAATTATTTTTTTTTTAATTGGCATACAGGAAGGAAAAACTTTCATTTCCACTCTTGAGAAATTAATGTTTTCTCATTTAATTCTATTTTCTCACAGATACCTGTTTCCTAAATTTACACTCTGTTGGGCAGAATTTGTAGAAATAAAGGTCCGGGTGCCCTGTGAAACTCTCAACTACATTGAAGCCAACTATGGCAAGACCTGGATGATTCCTGAGAAGACTTGGGACTGGAAGAGCTCCCCATTTAATGTGCAGCCCAATGGGATTTGGCCAGTTGCTGAATGGGATGATGTCATTCAATTATACTAAGCTATTGAACTTATTAGACAAAATATTTCTCCTTGTTAAAGGAAGTTCTTAAATTTAATATTTTTATGTTATAAAAATTACTGGGTTTTTGTCAAATGTTCTTACTTAAATGGAAGGAAAAAAAAAGATTCAAATGAACAAAAGTATTTTTTAAAACCAACCCAGACCTCTAGGCAGCTGACTTGGTATCTATTTCTTGATTCTTTAAGACTAAAGGATCAGGAATAGTGATTAGGAAGTCATGTTTTTAGGTGTTAATAAAGAAGGTATTAAGTTTCATTGGGCAGTTATATCTCAGGAACAATGGGGGATGAAACCTATTCAGACTCTTAAAAAAAAAAGCTAAGAGTTTTTATGGCTGTTTTTTATAATTCTAAAGTATAATTTAGATAAAATTGAATGAAAGGGTACCCATCTACTAATAAATCAGTCCCTTTTTTCTCCATCTCTTAGTTTAGTAGTTTTCTAGCTTTCAGTTAAGTCTGTAGTTTCTAATTATATTTCACAAATTCCCTTTTCTCTTAACCATTTTTAGATGGTTTTCTGTTTATCATCATCATAAATTATACGTATTGTCTGTTCTTTACTGATCTTCCAGGAGGAACTCTCCATTTTTATGCCAGTCATCTAGATATTCAGTTTCCCCCCCCCCATTTATTGTGTCTCCTCATGATGTCTTCATAAATCTTTTTTCCATTTCCAGCATATCTCATTCAATCTATTATGTTCCTGGAGCTAACTCTCCTGATCCAGACCCATTCTTAGCCATAGCCATAAATAATATGAGATTTAGATGGCAAAGGTGTTCTTTACCCAAGTTGTTTTAATCATCTTTACTTTTTTGTTGGTAATGTTAGTTTTTAAATTCAGTATCTGTGCTAATGTTCTATTAGTACAAGTAGTTGAAAGTTGATTATATTAGTTCCAATTTGTTCCAATTTCCAACCCTCAAACTAATTTTTACATTCCTTAAATTAGCTTTGTACCCTCACTCTGCCCTTCCTCACATATAATTGGCAGATAGGTACATAGATATGTAAGAAATAGGAGAGGAAGAAGAGAAAAAGAGGAAGATTCCCCCCTCACATTCTCTCCTTTCCTCTTCCATCCAATTTTACCTAAACAAAACTAAGAGACAGAATACAGCACAAGCATGAAATCCCAATTTAATAGTATTTTCCTGAGTTAGAAACAGTAATTCAGTTGTTAATACTTTTGGCAAATGACCAAATACAAGTAGAAAGCATGGATTTTCAGGAAGTGGCCTTTTTTTTTTTTTTTTTGACTTTATGCTAAGATTATCCTCTCTTCATGAAAGAGACTGATAAAATTACCCTAGTTGATAGCTATTTGTCTCTGCTTTCATGAGGGGTAAAAACTTTGTCATTTCTAATAAGAAAGAATTTATAGTCTTAAGGCGGGAGGAGGGGGTCTTTTATTCTATTCATATAACTAACTTCAGAAGCTGGTTAATTTTTAATTATATTTTAATTTTCTGACAGTCCCACAACCAAAAGATAACCATTTGAGCCAAGCAGAGAAATACTCACTATTCTGTCATTTAGGGGGCCCAGTATTTTCCCCAATAGAACTAGATAAAAAGTGAAATGTTGAAATAGACACACATATTTATATATTCAGAATAAAGTAGGGTTTTTAACCATGTACAGAGTTAAGTGTTTATTTACTAATTATTTCATTTTGTCATAAAGTCTGTGGATATTCTACTGTATTAATGAAATTGATGTTTATTTCTACTGAAAACATTTATTATATTGTGGTTTTTAATTTTAATTTATGTTGTGTTGGATGATGAATAAAAGTTTTCCAATATCTTAAAGTTTTCAGGTATTTTATGTTTTGCTGTTTCATAATTAAATCTTGTTGAAAACAGCTATTTGACAACTAAAAAGTACTAAGGAGATGGCAAAAATTGATATTTAAAATACACCACACATACCATGGCTTTTTGAACAAGACAGCTTTACAAACAAGCAAAATCAAACTGTTCAGTCCAATTTTCCAATTAACTTTATTTAGAAGTACTTTTTTTTATTATTCTGTGAAAAACAATCAGCAGGATGATTTCAGAAGGTCCTGGAGAAACTTACATGAACTGATGCTGAGTGAAGTGAGCAGAACCAGGAGATCATTGTACATGGCAGCAACTAGATTATACGATGATCAATGCTGATGGATGTGACTCTCTTCATCGAGATGATCCAAACCATTTCCAATTGTTCAGTGAAGAAGAGCCCAGAAAGAGGACTATGGGAACTGAGTATGGACTACAACATAGCATTTTCACTCTTGTTTGCTTGAATTTTAATTTTCTTTTTTCATTTTTTTGATCTGATTTTTCTTGTGCAATAAAATAATTGTGTAAATATGTATGTCTATATTGGATTTCACATTTTTTTAAACCATATTTAACATATATTGGATTAAATGCTGTCTAGGGGAGTAGATGGGGATGCAGGGGCGGAAACATTGGAACACAAGTTTTTTCAAGGATCAGTGTTGAAAAAATTATCCTTGCATATGTTTTGAAAATAAAAACTTCCAAAAAAAAAGTATTTTTCCTGTGTCTCCATTTGAGAAAGGGATGGACTATCTGGAAAACAGCTTTTGTTACTATGACTTGTCTGTTAACAAATAATCTATGAGAGGCCGCTGTGGGGTAGTGTAAGGGCCCAATTGGTCTGGCATCATTTGATCTGATTTCAAATCCAGACTTTTGTGCCTGCTAATCTCTCGGACCTGGTGGGAGGCAGAGCTGCAGCCCTTCATTTCAGAGACCACCAATGACATCACAGGCCAATGTTTTGCCTTGTGCACGAATTGGATTTAAGGGAGGCAGCTCCCCCAGTCTTCTGGAGTCATTGACGTCTGAGGGCAGGACAATGGCCCCAGGATGCGGTGGATCACCTGGGCACCTTCAATGGCTGCCCAGAGCTCAGCACCCACAGCCCCCACTTGAGCCACCTTCGTAGTATTGGGAATAAGCTGCTCTCATCTGTCTGTTCTGCCAGGGGGAGTCTTCACAGCTTGGGCCAACAGTCCCCTGACTCACCATCTGCCCAGACTGTTTTACCATGTGTCTACTGCACATGCTGCTGTGTTTTGGAGTCACAGGTAAGCCAGTCACTTCTACAATCATTTGCAGATCTAAATCTTAATACAATCATACAAACAGGTCTAGATAACCATTACAGCAAAAATGCTTGTGAAACCTCTCAAGTGCCAACAAATGGCCTGCTTATTTTAAGTAACTCTAGATGACATTACATTCTAAGAAAAAAATGAGGTCAAATTTTAAAAATAATCACATTTGACCTTTATTAGATTTCAAAAGAATAAAAATCTGTTTTTTAGAGTATTTCGGGCTTACTATTTCTTCCAAGCAGGGTTTTTAAATCTTAAAAGTTGAAAATCTTATGCTAATGCTATAATCTGGTTCTACTTGAGAATAAATGTGATAATTGGTGTGTCATAGAAGGAACACATCGGCCTTGAGAGTCAGAAAACCTGGACTAGCTTTTTTGACAATTCACTGAACAGTTCCCTTAATCTCTGAGCTACAATTTCCTTATTGGTAAAATAGGGATTGTTACTCTCCGTCTTAGGGGTATTAAGATACTTTGTAAAGGAACATAAGTTATTTTTATCATTAAAAATGCCTTTGCATGACAGTGTATCACTTGGGCCATTCAGCTGTCATGTCATAATGTCAGAGATCATAAATCATAGTCTTTATTGGATTTTAGGATTTAAAGCTGGAAAGGCCTTTAGAGAGAATGTTTCAATCCCCACACCAAAAGGAGTCAAGTGACTTTGTGTGACAAAGCCACACAAGTTGACTAACTGACATGGAATCTGAGAATGAAATTCAGTGATAGTTTTAAATATTTTATGAAGTTTTATAAAGAAATGCTTCTGGGTTTTTTGTATGTTTATTTTTAAGCCTATAACTTTCCTGAAGCTATTAATTTTTTTTTCAGTTAGTATCTTTGATGATTCCCTAGGATTTTTTTTTAACTATGTCATCTACAAAAATAAGATAGCTTTATATCTCATTTGTTTACTATTATACCTTTAATTTCTTTCTTTTGTCTTATTTCTATTGTTATCATTTCTAGAGTAGCCATCCTTGCTTTACTCTTCTATTTATTGGAAAAGCTTGTTTTTTGGCTTTAAGTTTTGCAGCATTTTGGTAAGATATATTAGGAAACAATCACCTTTATTTATTCTTGTTTTTAGAAAGCGCAAAATTATACCCAAGAGATATAGTGACTTGCACAGAGAAAGAAGTGGTAGTATAGCTAAGCTTCTTTCTACAAAACACCAAACAGCTCTAGGAAATGCATTAGATTGAATTCTAATGGGGAAATCCAGAAAAAATTCAGTGAGTCTCTGTGACTAGTCCAGCTCAGCATAGGAAGACATTTGGGCCAAAATATGCCAGGAACTCCAGTACTCTAGCACCTAGGGAGAAATTGCTTTAGGACAAGGATTTTGGCCAATTAAAACAAAAGAAATATTAAAATAGCAAAGAAAGAAGTCTTTATTCTCAAATTTATTTTAACATTTTCTTGTGAGACTCATAGAATTCAATAGAAAGATATACTTACTGCTAGTACCATACTGTTAATCTTTTTTTCTTTTTAAAGGCTGGAGCCAAATGCAGTTGGGTAACTGACCTGAAAATACTTCCAACTAAAATCAGCTCTTCCATCCCAAAAACCTCTTTTAATCACTATTAAGTTATTACGTTGGTGCTAGGGATACAAATATTACATCACCACTTGCCCAAATGTCCTACTATTAAGTCAAACTCAGGAGATTTCAATTGAAACTAATTTTTTTCTCCCTTACTCAAAAAAACAATAGTAGACTGTCATTAGAATAAAATATAAACTTCTCTGATTGGTCCTTTGTGTTTTGACTCCAACTTATCTTTGAGACATTTCATATTATTCTCTCCCTCATGCTGTGTTTATACACAATGGCTTACTCTTCTCCTTATTGATATTCCATCTCCTGCCCTGTCTTTACATAGTTTGGGTTGGGTTTTTTTTTTCCCCTTTCTTATAATGCCTTCCTTCCTCACCTCTGGCCCTTGGACTTCCTAGTTTAATTCCTTTCAAAGCTCAACTTGACCTCTGTCTCCGGCAAGAAGTCTTCCTTAATTCCTCCAGGTTTTAGTGCTATTTCCTCCTACCCCAAATAATTTTTAATTTGTGTGTGTGTGTGTGTGTGTGTGTGTGTGTGAGAGAGAGAGAGAGAGAGAGAGAGAGAGAGAGAGAGAGAGAGAGAGAGAGAGAGAGACGAGAGAGAGTATGTGTAACTCAATTATTTGACAAGAATTTATTAAACACTTGTTAGATACCAGTTGCTGTGCTATATATCTTAGGGATATAAATAGAAAAGTGGAAGTCTGCCTTACATTTTTCTGGGGGAAAGAGGTATTGCAGATACAACATGGTCACAGATAGATACAGGATATTTCCAATATGAATACATAGTAATTTGTTTTTTTTTTTTTTCTTCTTTTTTTTTTATTAAGCTTTTTATTTGTATAACATATGTATGGGTAGTTCCCCAACCTTGATCTTTACAAAGCTTTCCAATACAACTTTTACCCCTAGTCCCCTCCCCTCCCCCAGATGGCAGGAAGTCCACTACATGTTAATAATGTTGAAATGCTTGAGAAGTTTTGCAAGAAAAATCCTATCTACAAGAAAAAAAAAAGAATCAGAGAAAGGCAACACAATGCAAGCAAATGTCAATAGAGATCATGAAAATGTTACGTTGTGGCCCATATTTCATGTCCCTCTTTCTGGGTTTATATGGTTTTCTTCAGTGAATAACTGGAACTGGTTTGAGACAATTCTTTATTGCAGAGAGCCATGTCCATCAGAATTGATCATCATGTAATACTGTTGTTGCTGTGCATGATGATCTCCTGGTTCTGCTCGTTTCACTCAGCATCAGTTCATGCAAGTCTCTCCAGGCCTCTCTGAAATCGTCCTGCTGGTCGTTTCTTACAGAACAATAATATTCCATAACATTCATATACCATAATTTATTCAGCCACTCTCCAATTGATGGGCATCCCTTCAGTTTCCAGTTTCTAGCCACTACAAAAAGGGCTGCCACAAACATT